>LOJH01016027.1:0-17010 GCA_001685095.1 Ellobius talpinus | reverse complement strand
TAGATAGATAGATAGATAGATAGATAGATAGATAGATAGACAGACAGATAAAATATTCCCAAAAGGTAGATTCCCTTTACATTACATACTTACGTTCCAAACTCAAAATATTTTATTCCAATAAATTCTAGAACTTTGCATTTCCTAAACTACAGAGTTTCCCACAAGACTTGAATTTCTAGAACATCCAGACTGGACCCTTATACTCACCATACCACAGCTACCTAGGATCCCAAAAGGTCTGATGGTCACTCACAGTCATAAGATACATATGTGGGCATCATGCTTATTCTGCTAGCTAGCCTGCATTTTTTTCCAGAGGCTGCCAGAACCTTTAAGATTTTATTTTTTAAGTGTGTGTGTGTATGTGTGTGTGTGTGTGTGTGTGTACATGAAGTGTAGGTGTCAGAGGGGACCAGGAGAGGGCATTGGATCCCTTGGAGATGGGGTTGCAGGAAGTTGTAAGCTGTCCAGTGTGGTGTTGGGAACTGAACTCAGGTGCATAGTCTAACTACTGAGTCATCTCTTCAGTTCCCTGGAGTCTCCTTTCATAATTCTGAGGGAAGGAGAAGAAAGCAAGGGAAGGGAAGAGAGATAAATAAGCTTAATAATTCCTTCTAGAAAAAAGAAAGAACCACCATACTGGCACTTTGCCTGTCACCTAATATATCAAGACACAGGGATGTGGCTTTAATGAGGCTGTCATAATTTCTCACACATGCCAAGGAAGCTGTGGGTGGCCAGGAAAGCTCTATCCACACAACATTCAGCAAGGCTTCCACCAGGTACTCTTCTCCAGCAGGCGCAGGAATCCACAAATAGCAGGCCTGAGAGTGGAGAACGTGGCCAGGTATGGTTTGAATCTGACATGCAACCTCAGGCTCGTGTTTTCAAGGCTGGGTCCCCAGCTTGTGGTGTTGCCCTAAAGGCTGTGCTGCCTTGATGAGGAGGGGCCTGGACAAGGAACTAGGTCTCGAGGGCAGGCCTTTGAAGGTCGTCATCGTGCTATCCCTGTCTCCTGGTCTTCACCGTGTGCACAGCATCACCACGCTCAGCATCACCACACTCAGCATCACTATTACTCAGCATCACCACGCTCAGCATCACCGTGCTCAGCATCACTGCACTCAGCATCACCGTACTCAGTATCACCACGCTCAGCATCACCACGCTCAGTATCACCACACTCAGCATCACTATTACTCAGCATCACCACGCTCAGCATCACCGTGCTCAGCATCACTGCACTCAGCATCACCGCACTCAGTATCACCACGCTCAGCATCACCATGCTCAGCATGACCACACTCAGCATCACCATGCTCAGCATCACCGTGCCATGTTGGGTGGCCACCTCTCTGAAACTAGGAGGCAGAACAAACCTTTCTTTCCTTCCATTGTTTATCAGGTATTTGATCAAAGCAGCACCAAAGGAAAACATAGCCCCTTCCGGAAAACATCAGGGGGAAATGCTTTAAAAAATCACCTAGAGGCAGCCAAAGCCTGCCTCACCAGCTTTCAGGGCCAGGGGACATCCTTGGCTCTGACTCTGGTGAGTGCTGCTGCAGAGGTCAAGCTGACTGTGTGTGAGGGTCAAGCTAGCTGGCTGCTGTGTACAAGAGCAGCTTGTCAGTGGCTGGGCCAGGTGAATTATGACTTGGAAAAGGCTCAGTCCTGCCTCTTCAAATCCCTCCCACACTCCCAAGGAAGCCATATGTCTGCCACCCCAACAGAGGTCCCACTTCGGGGGAAGAGCGCTTCTAAATTGTGTCACTTTGATATAAGAGCCTCCATCTCACAGTTGCAGGGTGAATCATGGCATGCTTGCCTTGAACAATATTGAGGTGGGTGGCCACGTCCCCTGAGTGGCTCACTCCGGGTCTGAGCTCCCATGCATTGATGACATTGCTGCCGATGTGAATAATGAGTATAATTTATTTGTTGAGGCTTCAAGTCCCAGATGAGCGTGGCTTATGGAGCTGACTACCTGCAAACTGAAAACGCCACGAGCAAAGTGTGGAGCTGACTTATGGAGAACATTTAAGGCTACCTCTCCTCACAGATGCCTCTGAAGTAGGGACTGTTCTTGCCAGCCATCAAAGCCCCACCTGCTACCAAGAAAGGTAGCATTATGGGCGTCATCTTAGGGCCTATTGGTGAAAGTACTCAAGAATCCCACATCACTGGTACCAGCGTCACAATCTGAGACACCCTCATCACTGCCCATCGCTCACTGCACATCTGCCATCATTGCCTGTGGATCCCAACACCATCATCTCTCATCCCCATCAGTGTTGTGCTCACCTTCACCATTACCAGAAACAATCATCATCATCCTCTCTGCTGGCCGTATGACCTTTGCCACCAACACCTCCTTCCATCCATACCCGTTCCCCGTTCTCCAGCCCTCTGTCACCCTGCCCTCTCTGGTATGACTAGGCTGAGACAGGATGGGCCATGTTTCAGCGCCCCCACCAGGGGACTGGCCTTCACAGCACTATCCCCGGCTCACCAGTCCCTAAGAACCATGTGGCTGTGGAAATCACATGTGTGATTCCAGCAAGGGTCCCACACACTCTCAATGGGCTGCCCTGTGGCAAAGGTCATCACTGGGTGTTTTTATCTGCCTACCTGGTCTGCACTTCTGACCTGGTTACTAGCTGATTCATTGACCTGTCTAGACTAGCGTTTGTGTTACCGATATGCATAACGCATGTGTTGTGTGACTTTGCCTGGAGAGGTGTCTTAGTTACTTTTCTTGCTACTGGGATAAAACACCCTGACAAAAGCAACGTAAAAGAGGAAGGACTTACTCTGGCTCACAGTTCAAGGGTACAGTCCATCATGGCGGGAGGTCACATTGTGTCTGCACTCAGCAAGCAGAAAACAATGTATGCTGATGTTCAGCTCACTTTCTCCTTTGCACAAAGAATCCAAGCCTAGAGACTGGCATTGCCCACCTTTAGAGTGAGTCTTTCACCTAAATTAACCTGGTCAAAACCCTCATTGGTATGACCAGATGCCAACTAATTCTAGACAGTCCTTCATAGGCATGTCCAGCAGCTTGTCTCCTCGAAGATTCTAGAACCTGTCAGTTGGTATTCACCATCACAGGAAGCACGGACAAATGTCTGTTCACCCCAGACAGGCTGGGATGGTTTGAATGAAAATGGCCCCATAGGCTCATAGGGACTGACACTATTAGAAGGTATGGCCTTGTTGGAGTAGGTGTGGTGTCATTGGAGGAAGTGTCACTGGGGGCGGGCTTTGAGGTGTCTTCCTGCTGCCTATAGATCAGATGTAGAACTCACAGCTACCTCTCCAGCACCCTGTCTGCCTGCATGCCACCACACTTCCCACCATGATGATAATGAACTAAACCTCTGAGCTGTAAGCCAGCCCCAATTAAATGTTTTCGTGTATAGTGGTCATGGTGTCTCTTCACAGCAATAGAATACTGACTAAGACACAGGGCATTAAGAAGAGACCAAAGAAGTATTTTACCTGGGCCTAGCTCAGTAGAACTTAGTTTAGTGGGCTTGCTTATAAGAAACATGAATGAGGGATAAATTACAGAATTATGGGTGACTCTTAGAACTGCTCTTCCCCAGCAACTGTTTACCAGTATACCCACCCTGGTCACCAGTGTCCTTGTCATGAATGTTATTTCCACAACCATGACCGCTCTCCTCACTTTCACCACCACATCAACCCTGACATCACCGTTGGTTATCTATGAAGATGCACAGGGCACCATGCTGGGCACTACACAGAAAACTTTAAGCCTGATTTCTAGAACAGAGGTCTCCAGCAGTACTGCCAGGACATGTGTCCCAGAATGCTCCCTCTCCAGATGAATCTGAGGACGGTCACAATAAGCCACATGAGCATTTCCAGTTGGTGCTAGAATACCTTCATCTCCACCCACAGCAAAGTCCAGACATGATTCAAAGACCCATGCCTACTGCCTCAGTGACCATGCCAACATCCCCAATATTAACTTCACCCCAATATCTGAGGTCCACACATGATCCCAGGCTCCCAGTGCACCTGCTTGTCAGACATCATTCTGTCCCCAGTTGAGCGGAAAACACGATGAGCAGCTGCAAAAGCAGGTGCCATAGAGTTCAACATTCTCCTATCCCTCCCAACTGCAGGAAAGAGGAAATGTTGGACTCCAGGTTCTGTCCAACCCTTGCTGACCACTAGCTGTGGCTCTCGAGCAGTGTCTTGCTCTACAGGAATCCTGTCTGTGAAACGGAGGTAGGAAGGTGGACATTAAAGATGTGAAGACACAACTCCCAGCATGCCTCTGTATTTTCGATATCCGGATCATCCCAGAGGCCCATGTGTTAAAGGTGTGGTCCTTGGTTTGGCACTGCTGCGGTGGAATCTCCTCTAGGTGAGTCCTAGTGAAGGCCTGTGGAGCCTGTGGATCCCTGAAGCACAGCATTGAAGGAGACCGTGGATCCCTAGGTCCTTCTCATTCCCAGTCAGGAGCACCAGCTCTGCTCTGCCGCCTGCTGCTAATGCTACAGGCCCAAAGGAAAGGGTCGAATGGATTAGGTTGTTACACTTGGAACCATGAGCCAAGAAAACCTTTTTCTCTTTGTAAATGACTGCTTCAAACCTGTGGGATCATGTCAGAGAGGGGCTTATGTACCTCAGGGATACATCACTGCCCTGGGCTCTGAAGGTGCCTTCAGCAGCCTCCAGCTGTGGCTTCCTTCAGATCTGGTTGTGCTGAAGAGAGCTGGTCCTCCCTCAGATCACACCCTTCCAGGAGAGGGTCCTCCCTCAGATCACACACTTCCCAGGAGAGGCTGCATCTACCTTGGAAAACAATAGAGGTATAGCAGTCCCACCATTTGGGCTCCTCTTGGTCAGTCTGATGGGGAGAACTCAGCTTGCTCAACACATGTGACCGAGGCTTTAGAGGACTCGCAACCCTGCCTACCCTACCTCCTCCTCTCCCAGCCACTCAGGTGCTTACCCCTCCTCCAACCTATAAAACATTTTATGCCCCAAACTCCATCTCACAGACTCCAGCATGTGGCAGTTGAGAGTGAGAATTATACTTAGGATCCAGTGAGGTAGGCTGAGAAGAATCTCCCCAGAGAAGTAAGGGAGGCTCAAGAATTTCTGCATACCTGTTCCTGGAGAAGCCAGGCATGAATCCTCCCACCGGGGCCCGAGATTAAAGACTCAGAAGAGGATTCAGATGGCCAGGAAGTTGGGAGACTCCACCCTGAAAGTAGTAGCCAGGGCTGAGTGGAAGTCTACACCAGAATTAATTTCTTCCAGCTCCTGCAGCCCCTGCGCCCAAGAGATCGCAGGGTCTCTTGGCTGTGGGGAGTCTTTCCTACACAAATAGCCCCGGGCTGTTATTCTTTGCAGTGTGAAGTGGAAAATGACCTAGATGAGGCTTCACGTGAAGCAGGAGCTGTCAGAGACAGCTGGGAGAGCTGAGCAGGAGCAAGAGGCGAAGCAGTTGTCAGAAAACAGCTGGTGTCGGCTGCGCGGGACTCTGAGATTCCGTCTCCCCAATCCGAATATGGAGGGCGGTTCCGTCCAGGGCCTGATGGAGTCCCAGCAACCCAGGGAGAAAACACAGCTAATGTGTGATCCCCTTCAGAGCCAGGCAGCTCTCACCCAGCCTCAGCTCGGACTACGTGAGTTTAACGTATAATGTATAACGTCTCTAAGCCTCAGCTGGCTATTCTTGTCTTTGTTGTATTATTTTCACCGTGAAGACTTATAATCGCTCAGTGAAAGGATGGGAATGCTTAAACTAAAGCAAACCAGGTGAGCAGCCCTCAGGATCGGCGGGGACTCTGAGGCTGGCTGGACAGTCACGGCAGACACAGATGGAAAGGCAGCCTGGGATAGGCCTGGAAAGCGGGACAAACAGGAGCATGGGACACAAGGACAAGACCACAAAGGCACTAATGGGTACCACAGGCTTGTGGGGGCGGTACCTAGAGGGAGCCTACCAGAAGAGGAATGGGGGTGGGGGTGTCACGGAGGAAGAGCAACCCAAGGGCTGCAGAAATCTGTGTTACTAGGAAATCGGGGATTTCTGAGGACGAGGACCCCTACCCTGGGCTCCTTCAAAATGTGGTGTGCAAATCAAACTGCAACCCCTCACCTAGATGCTTACGTCCGCACCCCCTGTTTATTCAGTTTCTCCAGAGGACTCGTCCCCCTGGAAGAGGCCAGTCCTGAGCCACCTCCCCTACAGTCACGCTTGCCGTCATCCTCAGGACCAAATGCATTCCACATGGTAGTCAGCCCTGCACCACCCTGGGAGAGACGGAGGCTCTGGATAGGGTCCTTTCCTCTCCCTCTGAGTTCCAGAACAATGCACCTCTATCTGTGGCATGCTGCCCTGCAGAGGGAAACCACTGGTGTGACAAAGTCACAGCCATTGCCACCTCCTCGGCCGCTGTGATCTGCACCACCAGGCCCTTCAGCAGTTCTGGCTCCCCAGGCCCAGATCCAGGAGATCCCCACAAGTAAAAGAGCCTTGAAATTGCAGGGCTAGAGGTGAAGTGTGGATATCCCAAAGCCAGGGTAGGAAATAATCAGCTCCATATTGAGTTTATCCTCAAGAAAGGATTAGGGTCTGTGGGGATGCGGAGGCAACTCGGAGCTTCACTTGGGTGGGTACTCAGCCCACTCTGCAGGACTGTGGGATACTCATATAGACCAAGCATGCACTTACCACCCTCCCTGTAGAAACATCCCCACCTATAGGACAGCCCAGCATCTGAACTGGCAATGACCTGCAAGCCCAGTGGCTAAACTAACCCTGTCACCTGAGCCACATATGCTTCGATCTGAGCAGAGCCTGGGTCATCAGAGAGAACAAGGTTCGTGTTCCTGGGAGATGGGACCTCGAGTGGTAGGTATTGTCAAGCGTCACTCACACCCTCTTCAGGGAGTGGGGAGATAGCCACCCCATTGCCACCCTCTCAGCCAGGGCGGCACTGAAGACAACAGTCTCTCCTAGGTAGTCTACATCCAATGTGATACTTGAGTGCCAGGAAGGGCCGTCCTGAGGAGGGACACACGGGGAGCAAGTTAGTAGCCTGGGACCCTATTGGTTTCTGGTTATGCATAGACCATCTTGTATAATGCACTTGGCATCCCAGACCTTTTCCCTTCATGCAGTATGAACACATACTCCTCTCCAAACCACCTCAGAATCCCTCAGGCCCCACCTGCTTCAGAGTACATATATATCCCCTCTCTGACCAATAGTGTAAGCTTTCTATCCTTGACAATAATCAAATGTAGACAGTTTTTACCCATGCTTAGCATGTGCAGGACCCTTTGTTCAGTCGCTATCACAAAAGAGAAGAAGAGGGGGGGAGGGAGACGGAGAGAAAAAGGAGAAGAAAGGTCCGGTGTCCAGAGGGAAGTGAGAATGATACCCAGATAGTGATAAGCAGACAGGCTTGCTGATTAGATCGGAGCCTTGGGTTCCACCCACACTTGTGTATAATTGGACATTTCTGCAGATTTGCCTCTTTGTTCCCGAAGGCTCCTGTGCTGTGTGACCCTAAGCTGATGATATGGTCCTCTTGTTGATCTGCTGCTTTCTATATGGGTCTTCATGATGGATGAAGATACCACATGTCCTTCTTACAAGAGTAGGGGGAAGAGGGCCTTTATAGTATCCCAGGGTTGCTACTGATGGGAAGATCTCAAGAGAAGGACTGATATCAGCAGATATGAGGGTGCAGTGGGGACCCACATGGTCCAGTTCTTGTAGCGCAGAACCAGGAACTGAGAGCAACAACAGCATTTAAGAAAGATAATGCTTCCAAGGGAGGGAGAAAGTTAGAAGTCTACAGCCCCAAGAACAAAGAGTTGGGACTGTATAGGTCACTTGCACGTCACAGGCCTTCTCAGTTTTGAATTGCACAGACTTTCTTACACAAACTCTGTCTGTGACACGATGGGGGACAGTCTTCCTCTTTGCCAACAGACTTTTGTGCTAATTTCTTTGCATCTGTGTAAAGTCTTCTGGGCCTTGCTCTCCATTTCATTCTGCTGCCTCGGAGAGCTGGGTGGAGCCCTCACCTTGATCCACATAGACCCTGACATGCTATTAGCATGTAAGTTCACTTCTCTTTCCATGTTCCTAGATGTCCACCTCCTGGCCACAGGGCAAGAGAGAATCAGGGGGTACTCCACATCTTTCACCTCTTCCCTCTCTACTTTCCATAAAAAGGACATCTCAGCACAGGCTTCAAAGAGAAAACGGAGTCCCCTGTGTAGCAAGAGTTAGACAGAGCAGCAACTGTGTAACAGGCTGCTCCTCCCACCCAGACCCCTTCACCTCCCACCCACTCCCACTCCCACTCCCCATCCACCCCCACTCCCCACTGCCCACCCCCACATGTGCCTCTACCTAGGGTAGAGCTGGAGAATAGAAGTTGCCTTTCTATCGGGGTCGGTGGCCCTGATGAGTGCCAGGATAGAAAGAGGTGTGTGCTGTTCCAAGCACAGGAAAGTGAGCCTAGCCAGGGCAGAGAGGGCTGAGATCAGGCTGACCCGTGAGACAAGAAAGCGTATCTCCCTGCCACTGCCTGTCAGTGTCACCAGCTGTGAGGACCCCAGAATGGGAAAGAACAAGGCGGGAAATTAGAGGTAAAATATGGACCTCCTAAAACTGCTTTATCCAATCAAACTCCAAAAGTAGCCTCACGCCACAGGGCAGGCTGGGTTTGTTCTGACTCTCCCCTCTGGCTAATGACCTAATAGTTCGCAGGGCCGCCTGCCACTTTGTGGTTTGCACATTTCCCACCACTTCTTCCCCAGCCCAGTTTCCTATACCATTCTCCTCTATTCCATCCTTGTCCTCTGGAGCCTGCCTCCCCCCAAACAGGCTGGGTCTGACTCCTCTTGGTCAAGGGGATGCCAGGTCATCAGTAGATACCTTGTGAACTTCATCAAGTGAGCAAATGCTTTCTGGGAGCACAGAGAGCAGGGATGTGGACCATCTTCTGGAAGCTATCTTTCAAGATGAGCCTCTGGGGCTCCCATCCACTGGGACAGGTGCAGGTGTCACCCAGACTGGCTGTGTGTTGAAGGCTCTACCGGGAGTGAGCACAATATATTACAGAGAGACAAAAGAGATCTCCAACTCTGACCCAAGCAGCTGCTGGCCCAAAGCTAGGAGCTGTAGGAGATGTTGACCCTGCAAAGGATGTGGAAGGATGTCTCCCAGGAAGACAGGGTTCTCACTGAGAAATACAATTACATGTTAAATGAAAAGGGTAAAGGGAGAGGGATGTGAATCTGGGCCAGGCAGGAGCAAGTCCTCATTACCAGCTTGGTAGCCAGAGAAAAGGCCAAGACAAAGACCCAACCGGAGCTGGCAATGGTCTGATTTGGGATATGGTACCCAACAGACTTGGGTCTTGGGCAGAGAGAAGATACTGTCTGGGGCTAGACTCACTTAGAAGCAAATCCTGAAAGAACGGTTTTGTAACAAGCAATTTCTGTAGGTGAGTCTAGGGAGCATCAGTAAGAGAGAAGGCTGGTGACTCAAATATAGGAAAGACAGCAATCAGAGGGCAGGTGGTTACTGCTATAGCCGTAGTGCCATTACTGCAAGGGTACTGTAGCTTGCTGGTCTTATAGTTCATACAGTTCACAGCTGGGTAAGACCATTGATAACTTTTCTCTCCTCACAATCTGAATATCACCTTCTAGGACTATGAAACTTGAGAGAATTTGTTTCTTGTTCAGAAGACCCAGGTTCAATTTCTAGCACCTGTGTGGCAGCTCACACTCATCTGTAACTGGAGTCCATGGGATCCAATACCTTCTTCTGCCCACTGCGGCCCCAAGCGTGCAAGTGGTGCACAGGCACACACACAGTCAGGACATCCCTACACACAAAATAAAATAGAATAAAGTGCTCAGCATCCTTAGGCATCAGGGTAATGCAAATAAAAACTACTTTGGAATTTCATCTCATCCCTGTGAGAATGGCTACCCTCAAGAAGTCAAATGACAGCAAATGCTGGTGCCTACGTGGGGAAAAGGAACCCACGTGCACTGTGGGTGGAAGTGAAAACTGGGTGTACAATGACAACTGGAAATCACTGTGAAGATTCCCAAAACTTTCAAGAAATAGAATCCCCATGGGACCCAGCTAGACACTGCTGGGCATATCCGCCGAAGACACTACCTCCTGCTGCAGAGACACTTGCTCACACATGTTCACTGCTGGTTCTTCACAAATAGCGAAGAAATGAAATCAGCCTCGATGCCCTCTCTCCATCCTCATGCTGCTAAACACCTTGTTAAGTGTTTGATGGCAATTTGCATTTCCTCTCGAGAAATCTCTGCTCAGGGCCGTGACCAATTCTTAATTGGCTTGTTTTCTTGACGTTTAATTTCTTGAGTTCTTTGTATATTCTAGATACTAATCCTCTGTCAGGAGTACAAGCTCCCCCATCCATAAGTTGCCTCTCTATTTCATTCAATGTTTCTTTTACTGTGCAGAAGCTTTTAGTTTCGTGGAGTCCTGTTTGTCAGTTTCTGACCTTACCTCCTGAGAAACTGGAGTCCTATTTAGTGAGTCCTTACCTACCCCTATGTGTTGTGGCACACTCTCTGATGTCTACCTGTCCCTGTGTGCTGTGGCACACTCTCTGATGTCTACCTGTCCCTGTGTGCTGTGGCACACTCTCTGCCGTCTACCTGTCCCTGTGTGCTATGGCACACTCTCTGATGTCTACCTGTCCCTGTGTGCTATGGCACACTCTCTGCCGTCTACCTGTCCCTGTGTGCTGCGGCACTCTCTCTGCCATCTAGTGGTTTCAGAGTTTTAGATTTTACTCTGAGGTCTTTGATCCATTTGGAGCTGACTTTATGCGGGGTGGAAGATGAAGGTCTGGTTTCATTCTTCTCCTGTGGGTTTCAGCTTTTCCCATGTGTGGAAGATACTGTCTTTCTAAGAGTGTACTTTGGGCATCTTTGTCAAAACTCAGGTGGCTGTGTGTGAGCATCTCCTAAGCTCTTCTACTCCATCCCACTGTCTGTGCTGTGCCAGTTCCTTTGTCCTTTTCATTTTACAAACGAGGAAATGATGACCTGAAAGGGAGCCCCAGATGTTGGAGAGGTGGAGCACCCTCCAGCTTCTGGACTCCTGGTCCACCGCCCAGGCTCCTCCCATTCTACCTTACTAAAATAAACAAAACAATGTTTAATTATATCATTATATCATACTACACTTGTTTAATAGAAAACCTTTTTCCAGGTGATCCCATATTCTACACATGCCCCCAGTATTCCTAATTTTTTTTTCATTTTTATTGCTCTCACTATGTAGCCCAGGCTGGCCTCGAACTCATGTCTTGGCCTCTCAAAAGCTGGCATTACAGTGTGCATCACTACATCTGAATAAGTTCCCTAAGTTCTTAACTCCCTCATGGAACGTATCTTTCACCTCCTTGCTACTGATCTCTGCAGCTGTCACTTCCTCTGAACCCTGGCGAGTAGGAAGCCTTCATCCTCATACCCCATGATCCTGGGCTTGGAAGTGTTGACAGACCTTCACGTTGTAGTCCATCTTGCTAGCAAAGGTAGAGACTGCTTTCATTCCAGACCTTTCTTTCAAGGTGTTTGTACACTGACCACACATAAAAGATAAAGGTGGAACTCTATACTGACCAGTGTAATAAAGACAATGTCTCCTTCCAGAGCAAAAGGCAATCTGACTTTCTTCCATTACAAAATATTCAGAGACCCCAAGTTCAAGGTTCCTCTCCTAAAACGTGACGTGTTTGCTTCATGTGCAAGTGTTAGTTCACCCTCTCTGCTTTCGAAAACTGAGATCCCCTGTTCTGCTCCAGACCTAAGAGTATAAAACTGTCCTTTGGCTCTTACCCAGGAATCTCAAGTCTTCTGTCAGCATCTATGAGACCTAGCAATTGACCCATAAATGGTCAAAATCCCAGATTCTTCAAGGTTCTTGTCAAAGAAATGGACCCATTCTCTGGATTCTTCAATGCCTTCCCCAGTTCCCTTCTTACCTCTTATTGGAGTTCCTACTCTAGACACCAGAAAGATAGCTCAGGCAGTAGAGCCCTTCACACATAAGCACGAGGGCCCAGGTTTGGGTCACCAAGCCCAAATACCTGTAATCCAAACTCTGGGGAATTAGAGGCAGTAAGATCCCTGGAGCTTGCTGGCCAGCTAGTCTCCCAATCACAGAATTCCAGGTTCGGTAAGAAACCCTGTTCCAAAAACTAAAGTAGGCAGCAGTAAAAGAAAGCACTCACTATCAACCTCCGTCTCCATACATGTGTGCACATACATGCATATGCATACACGCATGAACATATACACCTCATACACACATGTATTCCTTATTCCACTGTGCTTCACTGGCCATCTGAAGTCTCCATCTCAAAATCACCTTCTGAACTTCCTCTCATCCAGGGAGACTCTACATACCTGCATTCCCACCCAAAGTCCTGTAATTCTGTACAACCTCGGAGTCCACATGTGGCTGGGCCTCAACCCACTCCGACCCCTCCCCCTTCTGCTCCTCAGTCATTTCCCCTCCTCTGGATGCCTCCTCCAGGCCAGCTCAATCACACACTCTCAGTGGCCACATCTTGAATAAAGTCAATGCAGTAACTGGTCTACCTTAGCTCAAAAACAAACATCATTCTCTCTGGTTATTCTACTCTCCATCTGTAAGAGTTCGACTTCATTTTCACCTCATTCACTGTGACTTCCTGCAGATGCTTTCAAGCTGGTTTTTGGTTCTTTAGACACAGCAGACACAGTGCTCTCAGTGTCTGATGATGGCAGTGTTTGGAGTCTGTGAGGCAGCTACATCTGTTGGCTTCTAGCAGTATTTCACTTTATGCATATTTGGTTGTCTTTGTGTGTTGAGCATTATACTCAAAAAATTATTTATACAAGATATGTGTCTAGAAACCTTAATTTAGAAGCCACATTAATGTAAAACCAGGGCCTGAGTGTCTATGGACCACCCAAATAGTGTAAGTCTAAGCTCAAGGAAGAACTGCTTTAATTCATCACTCCAGCTTTGATGAATTAGCCTTAGGAAGCCCAGCTTGCAGAGAGGGCCTCCAATTAGACACCACAGTCTACATTGGTCTTTGACTGTGATTTTGGTAGACAAAACAAAAGCTCATACTTGCTCAGAACTCAGGTTCTCTCAGGGCAAAAGCAGACTCCATGTTCCCTGACTTCGATGGCTTCTCTTCTCCCCTGAAGTATTGACCTGGAAATTGCTTCAACTTTTCTGAGCTCTCATTACTAGTAAGATGTTCTTTTGATTTTATGTAGGATCCTTGGTTATTTCTAGCAAGCAAGTAGCCCAAATACCCTCACTCACAGTTCCCAGGAACAAAAGATGTAATGGCCCATTCTGTACTGAAGAGTCTGTCTTCCAGTGAGTCTTTGCCACCCATCTCAAAGCATCTGCATTTTGCCTTATTGAGACCTCCAGACCAGGTGGCTACTTCACATATCCCTTTTTTTCTTCATGTGTCTTCTGTCTCCACTCCCTTCTTTATACACTATCCTCGTTCACTTTCTAATGCTGTGATAAACACCATCATCAAAAGCAAACTGGTCGGAAAGGTTTTATTTCCGCTAACAGCTTATACTCTATCGTGAAGGGAATCAAGGTAGGAACTCAAAACCGGAACCTGGAGGCGGGAACTGAAGCAGAGACCAGGGTGGAACACTGGTTACTGGCTTACTCCTCTGAATCACTCAGTTTGCTTCTTATACAACCCAAGACCACTTGCAAAGGGGTGGCATCACCCATAGTGGGCTGGGCTCTTCCACATCCATCATTAATCTAAAATATACACAGATTAGCCAACACTCCAATCCAATGAGGGAATTTTCTCAGTTGAGGTTCCTCTTCCCAGATGATTTTAGCTTATGTCAAATTGACCGCACATACCCCACGACTCATCAGTTCAGGCGTTTATTACCAAGCCTCCTCATTTTCATGTCTTATGTTTTCTCTCTTATATCAAATTCTCAGTTGAGCCAGACTTCCTGTTCTGTACACTTAATGCTGAATACTTGTGAGTAAACCCCTCCCCCTACTCTCCTTTCTTGGTCCCTTCTGACCACTAGGTGGCCATCACCTCTCAGGACCCATTCAGCACGATGCCACTTTTCTTCAGAACTTTGTCAGTGTCCCAGCTTGTGAATCCGTCACCTTCTGACCATGTCCTATACAATTAGAGGCTTTGTACCTCACCCACTTCTATGGAAGTAGCCACACCTGGCCCTTTTCCCCCCTTGGTTTCTTTCTCCACCAAAACCATGCATCTCTGTCCATCTTTGTCCCTTATCTTTTGCACAGGAAGATTCTCCATCCTCCCTTAACTCTCATGTCCCTGCCTGGCTCCATCTTCTCCCACTTTCTTAAGAAAGTCATGCCAATAACTGACCTAGATCTTTCTCTTCTATGGGTTCCACCCCAGCAGTTCTCAGCCTATGAGTTGAGACCCCTTTAGGGGAGTCACATACCAGCTATTCTGTGTATCAGATATTTACATTATGATTCATAACAGTAGCAAAATTATAGTTATGAAGTACCAATGAAATAATTTTATGGTGGGGGCCACCACATCATGAGGAACTCATTAAAGGGGCTCAGCATTAGGAAGGTTGAGAACCACTGGTCTATCCCATCATGTAAATACACGCACAAACCTTTCTGAATTTAAAATGAGATCTAGGAGTGGGGTGTGGCTCCCAGAGTGCCCACCTAGCACACACAAAGCCTTAGGTTCAATCCTTAGCACCTAATGAGCTGGGCATGGCACACATTCCTACAGTCCTAGTACTCAGCGGGTGGAGGACAAAGAATCAGAAGTTCAAGGTCATTTTCAGATACCGGGATAGTTCAAGGTCAGCCTGGGCTACAGGAGGCTGTCTTCAAAGCAACAACAATTAACAATGGGTTATTTTCTCCCAACCCTCACCAACACAGGATAGTCATAGCAAAAAAGCTCCCACCACACACATTGTCACCAATTCAAGTCTACTTTCTTGTACTGTAATTCTTCCCACAAAGACAATGACCTCCTCGAGGACTGGAACGTCACCATAATCACTATTGAATTTTCAACACCTAGCATAAACATTCGTAGAAGAAATGAAAGAAGACCTGAGGTCATCGTCGAGGCCCCGCAGTCCCTTTGGTCACTGAGTGCTGATTACCGGGGAGTTGTGCTTTGATAGGAGGCCAGCTGGCACGGTGCTAACTGTCCTGTGCTCCTGATGCTGTGCACTTCTCAGTGGGTGGAAACTCTGACTTTAGCCAGCAACTAATTTGTGAGCTAATGAGTCTTTATCTGGAGGTCTGGGTGCACAGTGTGAGGCTTAGATCACCTTTCTCAGATCCCCCTCCCCCAGGCTCTGGGCAAGGGGGATGACTGTTTTGAGGCCACTAACTCTTTGGACTGTGCACAGGATCAGTGAGGGTGTATTACTCATTAGGGTTTATTTGCCTTTTGTGGTGGCCTAGAAAAAGCCAGGCTTAATGAAGTGGTTACCAAAAACCCTTAACATCATATTTTCCACAGAGTTCATAAATATTGACTGACAGGGGACTTAACTACCATGTTGCATCTTCCAAAGAGATGAACAAAAATCACATTAAGCTTATTGATTTACTGTTTCTTTGTTTTTAAAGTTTACATAGCCAGAAGCCTGAAATGATCTCCAAAACTGTCCTTCCTGTGAATGAGGAGTGAGCTGGTCTCAAGGCCGTGGGCACACTGCTGTCCCTCTCTGGCCCTCCCGTGGATGAGGAGTGAGCTGGTCTCAAGGCCATGAGCACACTGCTGTCCCTCTCTGGTCTCAGTTTCCACAACAAATAAGCCTAGATTCAATGAGCCTCCAGTTGCGTGGTTTGAAAACAGAACGGGCTATTCTTTCTAAACTTACTCCAGGACTGAGTGTTTCTTTGCTGTAAGGAGAGACACAGTGGGGAATATTTTCTGATCTCAAAGATGCCCTCAGCCAGAAGATAAGGAAAGCAGTGCTGGTCCCCAAGTGCCATCCCTATGTCCTCGCAAAGTTTCCTTATGCCAGCCTTTCTCTGTCCTTTGCCTGAGCCCAGTGGGATGGAGCCCTCCCTGCTATCCTTCCTTCCTCCCATAATCTTCAGTTGGACTACATCCTCTGTGGCCTCCTGGTAGCCAGAAGAGAGGTATCAGAGACGTGAAATAGCCATCATGGGAAAGTCAGGATACCATCAGGATAAAGGGAGTTCAAAATGGATTCCTTAGCCCTACCTGAGTCTCCATACTCTGGGTGTCTGGAGTTGGAGAGTCAAGTCTCATGATATGTGGAAGCTGGTGAAGCAATGATTGTGGGCACCCACTGCAGGCTCCCCCTGAACAGTAGTGACCATGGGGCAATAAGACTGGCCTGGGTGGGGACAGTTGCGTGCGCGTACACACACACACACACTCACACACACATACACTCACACACATGCACACACAGACACATACGCGTGCGCACACACACACACACACATACACTCACACAGACACATACGCACGCACACGCACACACACACTCACACACACATACACTCACACACATGCACACACAGACACATACGCGCACACACACACACACACACACTCACACATGCGCAAGCACCTGGGTGATGAAGGCAATGCTCTTTGTCCTTCCTGCTCTATTGTTTCCTTGTCACCAGGCCTGTGCCTCTGTCCCCTGCATATGGCGAGTGGTAACTGTCAGCTCTCACTGACTCTGTCTTGTTCTTCATTGTCATCACTGCCATCAATATTTTTATCAAAATTTTTATCAATCGCATTATCATCATGATGCTCACTTACATCATCTTTTTCCTGATCTTCCTTCTCTTCTCCTCCTCCACCATCTCCAACCTCATTATCATAACCACTGACTTCATTTTTTTCTCTCCCCTCCTCTTCCTTCTCC
>LOJH01016026.1:0-23086 GCA_001685095.1 Ellobius talpinus | reverse complement strand
ACTCTTTCCGAGTTTTTACAGTAGTCACTGAAAGCTAACACGCTCCCTTGTAGGACTGCTTTTAACGAATCTCGGGGGAGTTGGTATATTTTCTTTTTTCATTTCACTTGGGGAATTTTTTTTATTTCTTTCTTGATTTCCTTTTCAATGCATTAATAATTCCATAATGAGTTGTTTAACTTCCATAAGTTTGGATACTTACTAGAGGTTTTTTTGCTGTCAATTTTAATTTTTATTGCATTGGGGCAGATAGGATATATGCAATTAGTTAAGAGATTCTGAATTTGCTAGGGTTTTTTTATCCCAGGATTTACCCTGTTTTAGAGAAGCTTTTGTGTGCTGCAGTATTTAGGTAGAATATTCTGTAGATAGCGGTTAAATCTATTTGTCATATAATTTATATTAAATTATATATATAAATTAATGTTTTTCTCCTTATTTTTGTCCAGATGACCTGTATATTGTAGCAATATGGTTTTAAAATCACCTACTATCACTTGCTTGATGGTAATCTGTGCCTTGAATTCTATAAGTATACATTTTATGAAATTGACTGTATCTAGTGTTGAATTTTTGTTTTGTTTTGTTTTGATTTTTAAGGAGGTCATGTCTCTTTCCAGAAGCATTGGTAGCCCAGATGGGAAAAACTATATATATATAGTTTAAATGAATTTTTCTCATCTGGGATACCAATACTATATATGTATGTGTGTGTGTGTGCGTGCGTGTGTGTGTGTGTTTTAGGTAGAACTGGTTAATTCCTTATGACTTTTTTAGATATTCTTAGTATAATTTTGTCCTTTTACTCCTTCTGTATTTGCCCCTCATTTCCCCCACTCCCCCCTTCAGAAGACTTGTGCCCTGCCATTCCCTCTCACATCAATGGTCTCTTTTGACTTAGCCGGTTTCTGTAATTACCATATGTATGTATTTACATTTCAGGATTTGGAGTTAGCAACCCCAAATGAGAGAAAACATGGGACACTGAAAGGGAGGAAGGATGGATGAGTAGCACCAAGGATATTCAAAAAGCTACAAGGAATCATATTTTTTATGTTTCCTTAAAATTACACATGCATGTGCATACATACATACATACATACATGTACTCGTATATTTTTTATGATATGTCTTTCGAGGTCACAGTGTTCCCCACAGCAGCAATTTAACTCTTTAGCAAAGCTCCTAGTACCAGACATGAGAAAGCCCCTTTTGGGATTTTAGTTAGGGGAGCCCATGATATTTCTAAAATTCTATGGCCTTTGTGATTGCCCTTCATCTTCTCCCAGAAAGTAGAAGGCCTCATGCTGAAGACACCACATGGGTAGGATACAGGATGTAAAAGAACCAAGCTGAATCTCTCTGAGGACTCCTCTCATAGTACAAGAAGGAGCTATACAGACTGCCAATAGAGAAAAACAACCAATAGTCCACCCAGCTCTAATACCTACAAGCTACAATGAACAAGAATGGCACGCATCCCAAAAGGTGCGATAGTGGCACTTACATCCTAGGAGTAACCAAAAGCCACCTAATTGGACTTGAGGTCTACTCAATAGGAGGGGATAGACAATTACCCATTGCTGGTAAGGCCAAAGACCCTGGAGGGGAACCTGCTACTTCCAATTCCTCAAGTAGTATAACATTTAACTGCATTCCAAATACTATCACACCCAGAGGTGAGTATAGTTCTCACCCCTTATCCAAGAAACTTCTCTGCTGTGGATGGAGACCATTGCACAGATCCACAGCCAGTCACATGCAGAAACCAACTGACCATGGGGTACTCCGTTCCAACTGATAATCTACATACAAGCTTTACAGCTAAGGCCCTGGGAACATCACAGAAGAGAGAGCAAAAATAGTGGAAGAGCCAGAGGACCAGGGCACATACTGTGAGAGAGTATTTCTGTATGGCAGGGAGGCAGCACTTAAGAAATCTAGGCAACACGGTTACTTAAACAAGACCTAAAACATGACACCACCAGTTGGCATGCCAAAGTAGATGGGGGAAATCTCACAAGGCCCCTGTCCTGGATGAGGAGCTTTAGGCAATTCTCTTCTGAGAGAAAATCAGTCTTCTTCAGGGACAAGCCCCCTGCTGTGTTATCCAATACCAAGGGGTTAGCCCTAATCATATATGCATATAAGCAACACTGAAGGGACTCAGCAAACTGCATTTGTAAATTTTATATATAAAACACTTGCAAATTTATATATACATACATAAATAATACATTTGTAAGTTTATATATAGACATACATAATACATATATATATACATACGTATATGTTACATTAACTAAGGAAGTCATGGATTTTGGAGTGGGAGTAACATGGAAGAAAGAAATGGAAAATTATGTAAATATAGAATTTATGTATGAAAAATAAAAAATAACCCTTTTAAAAATTGAGACATGGAAGGAAACAGAGTTCTCAGAAGTTGGAATACAAATGTCTGGGAAGCAGTTTTTAAATGTTCAATAACCTTAGAAATGCCAATTAAAACTACTTTGCAATTTCATCTTAGCATCATCACAATGGCTAAAATGAAAAAAGAAAACCAAAAAGGGGAAAGGGTAACCCTCATTTTTGAGGGGGTGTAAAGTTGTGTAGCCACTGTGGAAATTGGGTGGTAGTTTCTCAAAGGTTAGAAGTAAATCTGTGGAATAATCCAGTTATGTCTATGTGCAGAGTGCCCCATGTCTTACTCTAGAAATAGTTGCTCATTCATGTTCACCCCTGTTATCCTCACAGTACCCGGGAAATGGAGACACCTGGATGCCCAGCGTCTGTTTAATGGATAATGAAAATGTAGCGCATTTACATGATGAAATATTACTCAGTTGTTATGAAAAATGAAATTATTGCTGTCAGCATGCACACGTGCCCTGCTCCTTCACACTCTGGGACCCCACCCCACCCCCATTCTACAGCCATGGCTCCTGGTCATCTCCTCCCATTCATTGTATCTGATGTATCTAGCCTGGTGGAATTTGCCAGACACCATGTGTCTCTTGGTTTGAATCTAATCACAGAGGCACAGCAAAGTCACTCAGGGATGCTGGCCTGGCAGTCAGAGATGTGTCTAAGCTAACAAGAGGTTCCAAAAATGTTGCATGGGGAGGGGGCAGTATTCTGGAAGATAATGCTGACATGGTCAGCTTTTATTTCAGCCTTATAAGAGTCATTTCCTATTATCAAACCCCGGGCTGAAGTCAAGGACACAGAAGCAAACAAACAACAAAAATACAAAGAACCAAGGAAATGAAGGGTTGGTCCTCTGAGAAAATCAAACAGATTGACAGACCTTTGGCCAAATTAAAAAGCTGAGAGAGGAAATTCAAATTAATAAACTTTGAGAAGAAAAGGAAGATATTCCAATGTACCCTGAGGAAATTTAGAAAATCATGTGTACTTTAAAATCTGTATTCTGCAGCACACCTGTGATCTGATGGGAGGAAACAGGGAGGTGGGGGCTCTGATTAGTGGATAGGGAGGAAGATAAATACAGAAGGGAGTAAAATAGCAGTAAGAGTGTCTGAAAAAGTCCTAAGCAATTATACAATAAATTATCTACCAAAAATGCCTACAATTATTTAAGTCAGTGTATAAATAAATGTATAGTTTCAATGAGATTTTCCTGTCTGGGCTGATAATGCTCCCCCAACAAGCCATAGATCATCTGAAAAATGCAAAACAAACAAAAACCAGCAAGTGACATAATGAACAGCAAGGCCATTAATTTGCAAGAGAGTTTGGAGGGAGGAAAAGGAAAAGGGGAAATGATTTAATTTATTATATTATATATGATTAATATATATTATATATCCTAATTTTTAAAATTCTGTATTCCACCAAACTGGAACTCCTAAAGGAAATGAATGAATTTCTTGATTTATACAACCCTACCAAGGTTAAATCAATATGAAACAATTTAAACAGACCCAAAACTCCTACTAAAATAGAAGCAGTAATTAAGATTCTCCCAAACAGCAACAATAACAAAAAGAGCCCAGGACCAGATGGGTTCAGTGCAGAATTCTATTAGACCTTCAAAAAACTACCAGCAATAGTAATTTTGCAAATTCTTCTGATAGAAATGGAAGGGGCCATTCTTATTTCTTGTCATGAAGCCACTACACCCTGATACCAAAACACAACAATAAAAGAACCATCAATAGAAGAAAATTACAGAGCAATATCTCTTGCGAAAACACATACAAAACGTCTCAATAAAATACTTGCAAACTGAACTCAAGAAAACATCAAAAAGATTATCCACCATGATCAAATTGGTCTCATCCCACAGATGCATGGATGGTTCAACATATAGAAATCAATAAACTTAATCCACTACATAAAAAAACTGAAATGTGAAAAAATGACTCTCTTTAGATGTAAAAAGGGCCTTTGACAAAATCCAAAGTCAATTCATGATTAAAAGTCCCGGAGAGTATAGAGATACAAGGGACATATCCCAACATAATAAAGGCAGTTTACAGCAAGTCAATAGCCAGCATCATGCTGAGTGGAGAGAAACTCAAAGCATTTGCAAATCAGAAACAAAATAAGGATGTTCACTGTCTCCACATATATTCAACTTACTGCTCTAGGTTAGATTTCAAGTACTAAGACAACTGAAGGAGATCAAGGGATACAGTAGGAAAGGAAGAATTCAAAGTATCCTTATGCAGATGGTATGACTTTATATGTAAAAGACCCTACTGATTCTGCCAGGGAACTCCTACAGCTGAGTAACACCTTCAGTAAAGTAACAGAATACAAAATGGACACATAAGCATCAGTAGCCTTCCTATATACACAAATGGCAAATATACTAAGAAATCAGGGAAACCATACCTTTCACAATAGCCTCAAAAAATATTTTGGGATTACTCCAACTTAGCAAATGAAAAACTTGTGTAATAAGAACTTTAAGACGTTGAGGGGAAAAAAACAGAAGATGACACCAAAAGATGGAAAGATCTCCCATGTTTGTGACTCAGTAGGATTAATATTGTAAAAATTGCCATCCTACAGATTCAGCAAGATCTCCACCAAAATTCCATCACAATTCTTAACAGAAATTGGAAAAACACTCTTCAATAAGGGAATTCAAAGACAAACAAACAAAAAAAACCCACAAGAGAGCTAAATCAGTCCTGAAGAGAAAACAAAAGCAAAACTTCTGGAGGCATCACCCTTTTAGAGTTCAGGTTGTATTTCAGAGCTATAATAATATATCACATACAAATAAATCACACATGTTGATCAGTGGAATAAATTGAAGGCCTAGACATAATTCTGCATACCTACAGACACCTGATATTCTGACAAAGAAGTCATAGAAACACAGTGGAGAAAATGCACCATCTTCTACAAACATTGCGGGTGAAACTGGACGGATGCATGTACAGTAATGTTAATAAGTCCACATTTATGAACTTGTATGAAAATCGACTCCATATGGGTCCAGGACTTCAACCTAAGACCAGACACACTGACCCTGATGAAATACAAAGTGGGGAATAGGCTTGAACTCACCGAATGGGAAAAGACTTTCTGAACGGAAACCAATAGCATAGTCACTATGACCAACAGTTTAAAAATAGGACCCTATGGATCTAAAAAGCTTCTGGACAGCAAAAGACACCATCATTTAAGCAAAGAAGCAGCCTACAGAATAAGAAAAATATACCAATTACACATCTGATAAAAGATTAGTGTGAAGAACATATAAAGAATTGAAACAAATTGAATATCAAGAAAACAATCCCCCCCACAAAAAAGACTAAACAGAGAGTTCCCAAAGGTTAGACACAAACAACTGAGAAACAGTTAAGGAAATAGTCAACATCCTTAGCCATCGGGGAAATTAAAATTAAGAGTATTTTGAGATTCTTGTCTTATCCCAGTCAGAATGGCCAAGGTCAATAGAAGAAAAAACAGTATATGCTGGTGTAGTTGAGGAGAAAGGAGAAAGTTTATCCATTGTTGGTGTGAATGCAAACTGAGACGTCCACCATGGAAATCAGTGTGGAGGTTCCTCAGAAAGCTGAGAATTGATCTATCTCAAAATTCAGCTATAAAACTCCTGAAAATATACCCAAAGGAGTCTACATCTTTTTATGGAGATACATGCTCATCCAGGTTGATTGTTGCTCTATTCATAATAGCCTGAAATGGGAGACAGTCAACCAGCTGAATGGATGATGAAAATGTGGCACATTTACACAATGCAATGTTATTCGGCCATTAAGAAAAATATAATTATGAAATCTTCAGGAAAATGGATGGAACTAGAAACAGTCATCCTGAGTAAGGTAACCTAGATCCAGAAAAACAAACTTTGCATGCTTTCTCTTGTGGATATTAGCTTGTGAGCTTTAGATGTATGTGGTTTTGACACAAATACCACAAAATTTAAGTAGCTAGTAAGAGACCTAAGGGGAGGAAATCACCTTCCAAGGAAGGGGAAATAGAGTAAGGATTTATTAAGAGATGAAAGGGAAATTAGAATAAAAGGATTAAATGGGGAGGGAGATGGTCACAATGTCATGCCACTAGCTATGGAGCTATTGGCAATAGCTTCAAGGAGAGGAAGAGTTGGTCTTCTTAAAGCTATAGTCCTTGCTAGGTTGACCATGATCCAGTGGAAAGCCACATATCAAAAGTATATGGGCAGCACAATCTTGTACTTGATGTTTTGTTTTGTTTTGTTCCATGACGGATACAAAGAAGTTGAACCTGGAAGGAGTTAGAGAAGATGGGTCAATATGATCAAAATACGTTGTATGATGTCGATGTCCTCCAAGAACTAATAAAAAAATGAGAAAATGAGTTGGTGAGATGGCTTAGCAGTTAAGAGCACTTGCTGCTCTTGCAGAGGACCCGAGTTTGGTTCCCAGCACCCAGGTCAGGTGGTCCACGACTGCGTACAGCTTCATCTCCAGGGCAGCTGATGCCCTCTCCTGGCTTCTGAGAACACTTCCATATATATATGTGGCATATCCCTGCCACACACACACACACCTTTTAAAATCTACTTTTTTAAGGAAGAAAAAGAAAATGCAGGAAATTGAGAACCACCCCCAAATCTTCAGAGCCATAGCTAGCCAGCAGCTTCAGAAAATTCAGGGCATTTTGAAGCCCTCTAGCTGAGGAAGTGGCTTAAGACAAGTCTCTGTTCACTGCCCATCTCAGCACATACAGCTTAAACAGATAAGGCAGGTACTCAGTCAGTATATCATCCCTTAGTCTCCTTGCCTTCGTGTGACTAATGGGTGAGCATCTCCAGGACACCAGACCAGGTGTGCCTCAAACCACCCGCAATTTTCCAAAGATGCTGGCTTCATTTTTCCTGTACCTTACCTTCTCCTCAGAGCTACACACTATGCCGAGAAATGCCAAGCCACTGAGAAAGCCCTCCCTGCCTCCTCTACCTTTGGGTGACACTGAGAAACCTTTGCAAGGAAACCCACAGCAGGCATCCCTACTTTCCTATACAAACTCACGGTGGAAGCCACATATGAAAGATAGAACCCTGTAAACACATCATTCTCTAAGTGAGAACTCGGGCCAAGGGCTCAGAGGTAGAGAGGAGAATGTAGGATGGCTGGTGTTTAATGACGTTCCTTCTCCATTTTTTCATCTAGCTCAACGACTCTGCCAAGCAACTCATTGAGATGGACAAGCTGTGCCCTGCCGCTGCTGCCCCTGCATGCAACCATGACGCCCTCCTGCCCTCCGACCCCAGCACATTAGCCAGCGTGGCCTCAGGTCCCACCCTAAGTAGCTCAGGGGCAGTCAGTGCCTTTCAACGACGTGTGGACAGCAAGAAGAATGCCAAGAAGCGCCACTCCTTCACTGCGCTCAGTGTGACCCACAAGTCCTCCCAGGCGGCCAGCCACAGGCACTCCATGGAAATTAGCGCTCCGGTGCTGATCAGCTCCAGCGACCCACGTGCTGCAGCCAGGATTGGGGAGCTGGCCCATCTGTCCTGTGCCGTCCCCACCCAGGTAATCCCCAGGGCCCAGAGCTCTGTCCATGATTTCCAGGGGTCCTATTCTACCTCCCGGATTCCTGAACTATCCTAAAGCAAACAACACCAGAACGTCTGTGGGTGACTGGGGCCTCTCCTCGTGGCCAACCGCTTGGCATCAAGAGCCTTGTAAATATGTGTGTGTTAGCCTCCAGGTTGTAAGGTAATGTCAACGGTTCTAGGATACAGCGCTGGAGTAGCATTCAGTGAGGAAACCTCTCACTCACTGATACTCAGCATGCTTGCTCAGGTAAGGGTCTTAGGTGGGACATTCTGAGGAGCACTATGAAGTTCCTTTCAACAGAGAAAGGACAAGAGCTGAGAAACAGAGTTAGCTACACAGCTTAGTCCTTCCCTACTGTTATTGCTATAGTTCCTTCTATTTCTAAATGTCACTTGTATTGCGTTTCCACTAGTCTCTTTGCAGACTTCAGTAGCCAAAGTAAGACGCGTAAAGAACAGAGTAATAATTATCTGCAACTCTGAGAAACCTGTCCACCTGGGAAAGTGTCTCCTTCATGAATGCCAGGAAGGGAGGAGGGGGTCTCTCCTGTGTCATTAAGTTTCCACTAAGACTGAGGAGAAGGGAATGTGCCTCCTGGAGGTGTGGGCCACTGTCCTCCCAGCTCAGCATACTACAGGACAAAGCCCCTGTGCAGTTAGAGTCGGGGACGGCCAGTTCCTGCCCACTCTGCACCTCCTTACCCAGATTCAGTTCCCAACACCCACATGGTGGTTCACAGCCATCTGTAGCTACAGTTCCAGGGGATCCATGCCTTCTTCTGACCTCCATGGGCACCAGGTAAACACATGGTGCACATAAATACATGCAAGAAAAACAATACAACACATAAAATGAAATAAAACATCATTTTTTGAGGCAGGATTTCACCATGTAGCTCTTGCTGACCTGGAACTAGCTATGTAGACTAGACTGACTTTGAACTTGTAGAGATCTATCTGCCTCTGCCTCTTACGTTCAAGACAGAAGCTGCCACAGTTGGCTTCCAATAGATCTTAACAAAATTTAAACACTGGGCTTCAGGAGAATTGTAGTTTTGGTAGCTATGCTACATCAGCTCAAAACTGCAACTGCACATCATATATGTTATATAAATCTGCACACCTGTGTACGCATGTCCATACCACATAGTTACAAACATAACCCATACACATACACACAAACACCCCTACACGGTGCCCTGCACTTTTCCCAGCATAAACACCGATGTTGGCGTCATCGCAGGCAGAGGCCATGGTCTGCAGCGGACACTATGGTGTCTGTAGTATTTGCTGACTGTGGCTTACATGCTCCTCGGCCCCACCCATATTTTGCTCAGGAAGCAAACAGTGCTTAGGCCTTGTTCCGGTTTGTTTTCTGATGCTGTGATCAACGCCGTGACAAAAGCAACATGGGAAAAGAAAAAGTTTATTTGGCTTCCGCTTCCGGGTCACAGCTCATCATAGAAGGAAATCAGGGCAGAAGCACAAGCAGGAACTGACGGAGGAATTATGAAGGAACTCTGCTTACCAGCTTGTTCACTGTCTCTCTCTCCAGCTCATTCCCTAGTTCGGGCTCAGCCATCTTCCTACATAGCCCAGGCCCACCCACTTAGGGATGGTACTGCCCACCGAGGGCTAGGTCCTCCCACATGAGTCATTAGTGAGACAATCTCTTATAGACATAGCCACAGGCAGTCTGATCAAGGTGATTTTTCCACTGGGAATCCTCCTTCCCATGTGATTCTAGGTTGTGTCAGGTTGTTAAAAAAAAAAGAACAATTAACTGATTACAAAAAAACAGCACAGGGCTATTAGCATGTTTATAATAAAAGCAGTGATCTTTCCTGGCCTGACCCTTGGCCCCACCCTCCTTCATTAAATAATCTCTTCAGGCTGTTGATAAGTGTTTGGTATTTTTAAGTTTCTATGAGGGGCATAGCAACTGGCAGCAGCCATCTCTGCTCCCCAAACAATTGTGTGCCAACACCAACATCATGAGCAGAGAGGAAAGGACAACTTGCTACTTCAGACTCTACAGTCTACACTAGGAAGCTCAGCTTTGACCCACAGCACCCGAGCTTCCCCCACCCCACCCCTCGCAGCCCTGCGTATCTGTTCAGACTATAACTCAGGACATCTTAGACTGATGAGTTCTTGGGTCCTGGGAGGATGGGGAACGGAGAGGACAGGGTTATCAAATGGGATCCGCACTGTGTCACAGGTATGTATCACCCTCTCCTGCCTCCAGGACAAGGCCATGGGCTTTTAGGTTCAGCAGTTCTTTAGGGTCATGGTTTCTTCCAAAAATGGACATGGTTATTGATGCTGATGAAATCTGAACCCCCACTGACCTCTGGACTGTAGTCCATAGGACAGGCCACACAGGCTTTCTGCTCTGGAAACAACCAGCTAGTGAACGTCTTGTTTATAAAACAATGAGGTGCATAAAATTCAGCTTGCCCTTCCATGAGAGGACAGCGCCTGTCACTCCCAGCTCACCATGAGCTCCGGGTCCATCTGAAGGCCGTGGAGAGGGCGCAGCTATGAAATGGCTAGCCTAGGACTCCCAGAGCACAGGTTCAGGCAGAAGCTCAGATGGCTGTCCTGCTCATATCTGCACCATGAAGAATTCTTCCCGCCCTCAGTAAATAGAGGTCAGAGGACTGCTGCGCTGTGTGAATAATGGAGTCACATGTCAGCTTCTGCTGGGGGCAAAAGTCTGTCAGCCAAACTATTGAGGTAAAAAGCTATTTGGGCTAACTCCACTATTAAAAGTCCAGATGCTTTCTTAGTGATTGCCATTTCGACTGGGGTGAGATGGAATCTTAATTCATCTTTCCTTTGCATTTTGCTGATGGCTAGTGATCTTGCACATTTCCTTCATATGTTTGTTGGCTGTTTATACAGTACTTCATCTTCTCAGAACAGCCTGTTGGTCTCATTTGCCTATTTATTAAGTAGGTTATTTGATTTCTTGGTATTTGGTTATTTGTTTTAGTTCTTTGTGTATTCTAGCCCAGCTATTAATCCTGTCAGATTTGTCATTGGAAAAGATTTCCACAAATGCTGGCAAGGATATGGAGAAAATAGAACTCTGATATATGACTGATGGAAATTTAAATTAGCCACTATGGAAGTCAGCATGGAGTCTCCAATAATAATAATAATAATAATAATAATAGAAATAAAGACTGTCACATGATCCAGCTATCCCACTCCTGAGTATTTGCCAGAATGTATGAAAGAGATACTTGAACATCCATGTTCCTTGCTGCACTTCACAGATAGAACTGGCTTTTATGTCCATCAACTGATAAATGAAGACAGTGTGGGATATGTACATATATAATGGAATTTTATCCACATGAATGAAACTACACTCTTTGCAGGGAAATGAATGCAACTGGAGAGAGTGGTATTAGCAATTTACGTCAGATTCAGATAATATTTCACATTTCATATCATTAGCAGATCCTAGGTTATAATATATGTATAATGTGTGCATATGGTGTATGTGTGACATAAAAGTGTAAGTGGACCCATAGGGACGGAAGGGACTAATAAGGATGGGAAACAAAGGGAAGATAGGCAGCTACAGGGAGAAATATGGTCAAATTATCTAATATCCTTGCATGAAGTGTCCTTATGAGACCTGGTACTGCACATAATAAATATATACCAATTTAAAAGACTTTCATATGTTTGCTTTCAAAATTATTTGGATAAGACTGGGAAACGGTTAACTCTGTTTCATCACGTAGTTGAAGGGGCATGCTTTGAGTAGTTCATTTTTAGGTGATTTTGTCACTGTGTGAACACAACAGAACACTTTCACAGACCAAGATGGACAGGACAGCCACTGGAGAGGGCTGCTCTGCACAATCAAGAGATATACAAACGGACGTGGTAGCCCATGCCTTCATTCCAGCACTAGGAAAGCTGAAGCAGGAGACTCAGAGAGGCAGCCAGGGTTAGTGAGTTCACAGCTATCCTGGCCTACACAGCGAGACCCAAAACACCTTTTAAAAGGGCTACCTAGAGAGGTGACTTAAATCAGTAAAACATTTGCCTTGCAATCTTTAGACTCTCAGTTTGGCTCCTCAGAACCCACATAAAATAGGAGTACAGCAGTTTGAGATTATTACCCCAGCCCCGTGTAGGCAAAGACAGGTGGCCCTCTGGTGGTCACTGGGCAGCTAGCCCAGCCTACTTGGTGAAGTGCCAGGCCAATCAGAGACCCCTGTCTGAAACAAACTGTGGATGATACCTGAGCGCCAATGCTCCAGATTGACCTCTGACCTTCATATGCATTTGTACACACATGTGTATCTGCACACGCACAAACGAAACTACTAGAGATGGAGGAGAGGGAAGTGTGCGGGAAGCAGGCAGTGAACGCGAGATGCGTGCAGCAACTGCAGGGTAACACAACCCATGTTTTGCCATACATTATTTTTTGTAAATAAGGAATGCACTCAAAAGCAGTAATAAAAATTACTTGAGTTAAAAGTAAATAGAGGGTGAGCAGGGTGACTTAGCAGATAAAGACGCTTGATGCCAAACCCGATAACCTGAGCTTGCTCTCCAGAACCCACATGGTAGAAGGAGAGAACCAACTCCCATACACTGTCCTCTGACCTCCACATGTGAGACATGCATGTACACGTGCATACACATGAATATACACATGTGTGCACATGCACAAGTTAAAAATAATTTTTAAAATACATAAACCGATCACATAATGTATCCTGTGTTGTCATTGACAAGTGTTATGCACTGTATGTGACTTATGTGCCATTCTTTGACAACACCGGCACCACAGCAGACATGTCTGCACCAGCGTCACCCCAAACAAGCCAGAAATGGATCTTACCATCATGTTATGGCCGTTACAGTATCACTAGGCTATAGGAATTTTTCAACTCCATTATAATATCATAAGACCATAATTATATATACATATTATATATGCATACATTTTATATATATATGACTCTTAGGAACATAAGGAAACAGGACCCTATTTCCCACTCAAACCTGGGAGTCCTGGACAGCTGAGGGCCTGACTCTCAGGCTCCACTCAGGACTAAATGGCTCATGACCTGCTTTGGTAAATCACAGGTTTAGCAGTTTACCACCCCCATTCATTTGTATTATGACTTCACAGAGGTGCCAGGTAGAGCTCATAGGCTCCACAAAGTCTGGAGTATTATTAAGTCCTTTATAGAACACCTTTGCTGGCCTCTAGTGCAGGGTGCTTTTTGGAATAAAAATAATGGCAACAGTACAGTGGCCAAAACTTCTCTTCAGGGATTTATGTCATATCTGCCCATGCTTCACTGAACAAACTGAGTCCCACAGCCCCAACCTACTTGAGGACAGGGATTCAGAGTCCCCCTGACACCCCTCTCCCATGTCCCACACTGATGTGTAAGCCTTTACATTGAACACAGAGGTTAGGAACTGAAGGTACGTCTGTCCGCAGCAGGTGACATGAAGAACTGTCACTTGTAAACCGTAAGGCCATTTTTTTTTCTCTAATGGCCCTCCAGTGCTGCCTATGTGCTTCTTCTGGTTCTGTGGGACAGCATTGTGGAGGCCTCTGGCTGGTCCCAGAGATGGCCTCACAGGGCCCAACTCCCATCCAGCCAGGAGCAAGTCCTTCAGTGAGTCCCATTCACCATCCCCCAGCTCCAGGGAGCCCAGCTGCCAAAAGATAGACTCCAGATAAGCGACCTCTAGAGATGGAAGAAATGTCCCTTAATATTGATATAATATTGGGAAGGTGTTTGGAGATCACCAGGGAGAATATCAAAAGAACATTACTCAAGCATCCTGTGCCTCAGAAGGAAACGGAACTCTGCCTGGAGTCTGAGTCTTATCTCTGCTGCTAGGTTGATGGGTACAAGCTGGAAGAGGTACTGGGTAAGAGCTGCCAACATTGACAGTCATGGCTGCCCCGGGCCTGCTGCTGAGGGTGCCTCACCGTCAAATGCTTATCAGTCCTGCAGCCCCTGGCTCTCCACCCACCTGCAAAGCTCCAACTGCCTGCAAGGCTGAGAACGCGGCTTATTTTTAGAATTTTTAGAAAGTTATGAATTTAATTGCATGCCTTATAAGGAATTGTTTTCTAAAAATCCTACCAGTTGATCTTCAACAATGAGGACAAACAATCCCACAGTGATGATCTGGTCCAAGAAGAACTTCCTTCTATAATTCTGGAAGTAGATGGATGTGGGCCCTGGATGTGGGTCTTGAGCTAGGCCTGGGAGAGAGGTGCCTGGAGGGAGGATCAGGTAGACTCATGTGCCTAGACTCTGAGGAAGGATCTGGAAGTGTTGCTGATTTGATAACAGCACAGGCAAGCCACTACATGCCCATGGAGATGGTGTGTTCTAAAAAATGCCTAATAGAAATGCCTTTGATTCTATGGATTCACAAATCCATCTGTCTAAGACCACCTGGCAAAGTGGCTTTGGTCCAAAGGGGTAAAAAAGCTAACGGAAGAAGGCTGTGGATGAAGATCATCTATGCCTCTTTGTAATTAAAAAAAATGCCCAGGACTATACTATGTCAATCTGTTCAGAGTGAAAACCTGTAAAGCCACAGGTAGGTGGGAAACAGATTCCATGTCTTCCTCACAGACCTCTTTCCACCCATAGTATGCCAGGGGTACTACTTCCCCACAGGGCACCCTCAGCTTCAGCTGATCTTCAATGGTATCGAAGGCATGCCCTGTAAGCTTCTGCACACCACTGTGGCTCACTGATCTGCATTTCCCCATCAGCTGCGGGTAGACACTCCCAGCTCATCCTCTCACGATGGACTCCTAGAGCAGGCAAAAGGTCAGGCAGTAAATATTGCAGGCTTTGTGGGCATACTGTCTCCATGTCAACAGATCGTCCTTGTATATAGCTAATGCAGCCAGAGTAAACTCAATGGATTGAACATTGCCGATTGCCTGTGAAACCTGGGGCCGGTGAATACTGGGGTACCATCTGACCCATGGTCACATTGTGGCCCTGACTGAGATCATCAAGTCAGCAGCTTTACATTTCTTCTGCAGCGGTCTCCAAGCAAATCTGGCAAGCTTGTGAGAAGGGCATGGCAGTGGGCAGTAGTAGAGGCACTGGCCTCCACCTTCAGTGGTGAGCAAGGGTGGAAGGTATAGGGGTGTGGTGGTTTGGAGGGTAGATGTACCTCCATGGTCTTAGGCCTTTGGATACTTAGTCCCCAGTTTGGCACTGTTTTGGAAAGAGTTAGGCCGTGTGACCTTGCTGGTGAAGTACTCCACTGGGCATAGATTTTGAAAGTGTGAAGATTCAAGCCATTTCTCATTTGCTCTTTCTGCCTCCTGCTTGTGGTTCAAGATGTGGGCCCTCAGCTTCTGCTTCAGCTGCCATCCCTGCTGGCTGCCATGGTTCTGTGTCATTATGGTGATGAACTCATGTCCCTTTGGAACCATAAGCCCCAGATAAGCCATTCCTTCTATAAGTTGGCCTGGTCGTGGTGTTTTATTGCAGCAATATAAAAGTAAAGGGCTCTGGGGAAAAAATATCCATGCTTCCTTGGAGAGCCCTCCAATATAGTTAGACTTCTGGCCTCTCTCCTACCTCTGGTCATCTAGCTATATTTCCCTTCCCTACCCTACCCTACCCAATCCATTCTGGTTATGTGCAGAACCAAGCAGAAGAACCAAGCCACAGATGCTTTATTCTAAGCTTTTCTCTTGGAAGCCAATTCACCAAGTGTACCACAGTGATGGCAAGTATTTAATAAAACATGTTCATCTCACCACCCATTGGGGTGAGAACAATGTTTTCATGATGCATACTAAAAAATAAAGTGATAAGGTATTTCTTCTTGGGGTTCTTCATCTGTGGCAGAGTCTCAAAACAGCTTGGAACCCCAGCATCGCTGCTAACCTCGTACCTGTTTTTCTCTTATTATTCCCATTGGTAAAACAACATGGCTTAGTTGCTGTGCTTGCTTAAGAGACCATTAAATTGTACCAAGGAATCTCTAGTGTTTGTAACAGTTGGATAGTTTAGGACTGAGCGATGGCAGTATTGCAGCCAGAAGCCGACACTGACTTGGTCCCAAAGGAAGCTGGAATTTCACAGTACAATTCACTGTCACCAGCAGTGGCCTAGATCTTACTGGGGTGTGCATCCACTCAGCCAGAAAGAGAGAAGTATGAGATCCAGGGCTATGTCCAGTTTCTGGCTTTGCTTGGGTAGGCAAGGAGTCCTGTATCACTGGCAGAACCACGCCAGCGTGGGTGGGCCCTCTGGTCCACTTTTATACTGACACCATGATAAATCTCATGCAGTGAGAACATTCTCACTGGCCATGACACTTTTAGATGAACCTGCAGCTACCAGGCTGATGCTAAATGCTCATGAGTTGTGTTTTATAACAGTAGCACTGAAGCTATCGCTGGTTCTCTGTTCTATGTGGGCAGTGGCTCCATGACGTAAGCTACTGACATACCCATGTGGTCAGCCAGCTTTCTGGAGTGTGTGTGTGTCACAGCACACTTGTGGAGGTCAGGCATCTTTTCAAGAGTCAGTTCTTGCCTTCTGCCTTGTGTTTTAGTGGATCCTGTGACTTCTGCAGCTGTACTGTGTACTCTAGGTGGCCCATGAGCACTGGGCAATTCTCCTACCCAGTCCTTCATATCCCCATAGGAATGCTGGGATTACAGATGTATATTACCATCTCTGGCTTTGTTACATGGGTACCAGGGATCCATACTCAGGTCATCTGGTTTGTGCAGTAAGTGCTTTTACTCTGCCCCCACCCCAATTTTCTTTGTTATGACAGGAGACTTTTCTTGGGAAGGGGTCAGTAGACATAGATGTCCGATGAGCCAACCTGGACGTGGCTTTGAAGCTGGAACAGAGATTTTCTACCAGGCAAATTTGAAGTCATTATAGACCATTCTGTTAGACCCGTTGTCTTAGTTAGGTTTCTATTGCTGGGAAGAGGCATCATGACCACAGCAACTCATATAAGGAAAAGTTCATTGGGGTGGTTTGCTTACATTTTCAGAGGTTCAGTCTATTATCATCATGGTGGGGAGCATGGCAACATGCAGACAGTTATGGTGCTGGCTACATTTTGATCAGAATGTAACAGGAAGTGGGCTGACAGTCACACTGAAGGAAACTTGAGCAAAAGAGACCTCAAAGCCCACCCCCACAGTGACACACTTCCTCCAAGGCCACACCTACTCCAACAAAGCCACACCTCCTGATGTCATTCTCTATGAGATTATGGAAACCTGTTACATTCAAAGTACCACTATAAGTGTTACAGCTCTAGAGAGAAGGGTATCCTGACCTTTGGAATATACCTGTAAATGCTACAGCTCTGCTCTGCTAAGGGATGTTCCCTGCGAAAATGTTCTGCTCCACTCTGGCAAAAGAGCCATTACAGCTCTGCTCTGCTTTGCTAAGAGAGTTTTCCCACAGAGGGATAGCAGATCTGCTCTGCTCCTACAAAGTCATTACTTCTTCTGCTGTGCTCGCTCTGCTCAGGGAGTTACCGGGCAGAAATGTAGAGGTTCTGCTCTGCTCCAGCAAAAGAGCCATTACAGCTCTTCTCTGCTAGTTTCATGGCAGAGATATGGCCATTCTGCTCTGCTGTGGCAAAAGTTGTTACTTCTCTGCTCTGCGCCACTCTGGACAAAGAAGGTCTTCACCCAAACCTCATTCAAGAGATTTATTGGGAGGAAGGAATCCAGGAGGATGGCTGCCTATGCCAAGGTGAAAAAAGGCAGCTCCCAACTGAACAGGTACAGGGCTTATATAGGGTTTCTTAGGGGCAGAATTTTTTTTAGGGTGAAAATTTTCAGGGTGGGAATTGGTTGGATCTCAGTCCCTGAGCTTGGTTGGACAAGCTCAGAGGTTGGCTGGATTTCATGCTCAGGGACTGATTTGTTTTTGTGTTGAGTTGGTCAGGACCAGGGTGTGTTTCTTTGACTCTGGTTTCAGGGCCAGGTTGTGCTTCTTTCACTGGCCCCGTTTAACCTTTTGGCTCTGATTTCAGGACCAGTGAATTTGCTCTGGTCTCAGGGTCAGGTTATATTTCTTTGGCTGTGGTTTCAGGGTCAAGGTGTGTTTATTTGGCTGGCCCGTTTACCCTATAACCACAATTCATAGTCATAGCTTTTGTTTGTTTGTAACTAAAAACTTGGGAGAATTTCATACTCGAGTACTGTGTTTAAATCATTTCATCCCCCTCCTCTTCCCCTCCAACTCCTTTCCTGTTCCCCAACTCCCTTTCAAAATCATGTCCACTTCTTTCTATAGTTACTATTATTATTTACGTGTGTATACAGATATATATGTGTAGGTATATTTGTGTATGCAACCTTACTGAGGTCATTTAGTATTGCTCGTGTGCATATGTTTAGGGATGACCACTTGGGACTGCATAACCTATCAGTGGGCTCATCCCAGGAGAAAAATCAATTTTCCTGCTCCCTGCAGCCGTTAATGGCCCATAACTCTTCATCTAAGGGTGGTAGCTTATGAAACACTTACCCTATCTGTGCTGACATGTTAACTGTTGTCAGGAAGTTCTTGTTTAGGCAGCTACGTTGTTGAGCTTTTATGGGGACAGCATTCCTATCATGTCTAGAAGACACTTTGATAGCAACCAGCCTGATCCCTGGGCTCTTAAAATCTTCCTGCTCCCCCCTTCTCCAGTTTTCCCTGAGCCTTAATGCAAAGGGGTTACATTGTATCTATATCAATTGGGGCTAGGAACCCCACAGACACGTATTCCCTATATTTTGACCAGTTGTGGATATCTGAAAGAGTCTATCTGCTGGGAGGAAACAAGAAGCTTATTTGATGAGGAGGGTGAGTGCTACACTCGCCTGTTGGCATAGGGATTAAGTATATAGAAGACAGTAAGAAACTGTATTAATTTATTAATGACAGCAGTAGAGTCTCCTCTAGGGTCAGTGACCTCACCTGCAATGGGTAGGGGGCTAGGCTTATAGTACCAGGCATGGATTTCCTCCTCCTGTGCAGCCCTTAAGTCCAATTAGACAGCTATTTGGTTAGCTCCCAAGATAAAAGTGCCATGATTGCACCATTGGGGATATCTTGCTGTGCTTGCTGGTCATTGTTGTGGTTCATAGGTTTTAGAGCTGGGGAGGACTATTGATGGCTTTTCTTCCCCAGGCAGCTTGCATAGCACCTTCCAATAATAGGAAAGCTAGCCCTCAGGGAGGAGGAGTCCAGGTCAGTTCCAGCTGGGTTCCTCCAAGTACTATATCCAAAGTGTGTGGTGTCTGACGCAATAGGATCTTGCCTTCAAGATCTAGGAGGCCACCAAGGGCAACAGCAATGGCCTTTATTGTTTTGGGAGTCTCTTGACCAACCAATTGAATGGAGGTTTTGTTAGATAGCCTATGGCTCTTGGGGGGAACATTACCGCCCCATACGATAGAACTCCATTTAAGGAAGCTGTAAAACAGTGTTTCCCTGTGTCTTTCCATTAGTGATAATTACTTCTCCTTCCTTCTGCTCCCTCTGCATTACCACCCTCCCTGATCTCCAGGTAGGTCCCCTGCAGGTCCCCTGCAATCCCCCTCCCCACATCACAGCACCTGGGTCCTATGGCACCACATTACCCAGGATCCCTTTCTGCTTTACTGGCTTCTGTGGATCCTTCAGGCTGTATACTCAACCCTGAAGATGTGGAGCTATGATTCCCATGCTGTGAGTGAGCAGAATTGGCCCTGTGAAGATGACGATACTATCAGAAGTGATTTACAGATTCAGTGCGATCCCAATTAAAAAAAATCTCTGACATTCTTTACAAAAATAGAAAACCTATATCTGTCATCCTACATAAAAATCAACTCCAAGGAGATTGAAGGCCTCAGTGTGAAACCTGGAACATGGAAACTACTAGAAGAAAAAAATGCTGTACCCTACAAGACACAGGTGTGGCAAAGGACTCTGAATAGGATTCCACTTACTCTGGCTTAAGGCCCACACTTGACAAATGGGAGGGAGCTCAGTAAGTCAAAAAGTTTCTGTGCAGCAAAAGAAATAGGATTATAGAGGAAGGCCATAGAGTGGGGTGAATCTTTGCTTAATCAGAAAAATAACCCAGTGAAAACCATGGGCTATGAATATCAACAGAAAGTCTCAAAGGGAAAAATAAAATTGACTGAGGAATTTTTTTTAAGTACTCAATCTCCTTAGCACTCAGGAAGGGCAAGTTAAAACTACTTTGAAATTTCATCTTATCCCAGTCAAACTGGCTCAGATTAAGAAAGCAGCTAACAAACTCTGATGAAGATATGGGAAACAGGAGCTCTCAGTCACTGCCTGTAGACAAGACGGTCAACTGCTGTCACCACTCTGGAGTCAGTGGAGAAGTTCTCAGAAAACTAAAGCTAGGCCTGCGGTATAACCCACCTCTGCCACTCCTCCACAGGGATCCAAAGAACTTGACAACGCACAGAAATCTTGCTCAGCCATGGCCTTTGCCACTCTGTGCACAACAGTCAGGAAATAGGAACAAAGTAAATATCTTTCACCTGATAAAAAATGTAGTCCATACACAATGGAATCCTATCCAACTGTGAAGAAAGATGAAATTGCAGGTTAATGGATGGAACTGAAATATATACTGAACGAGTTAACCCAGACTCAGAAAGACAAATGTCACATGTTCTCTATTATTTGTGGATACACAATCCTAATTTTCATTCACGGCAACCAGGGTCCCTCTGCCTTTCTTATTTTTATTATTTCCCTGTTTCTAAAATTAGATGATTAAAAAGTGGCACATTCTTGTAATCCCAGCTACTCAAGAGGCTGAGGCAGGAGGATCTCAAGTTCGAGGCCTGCTTGGGATAATTGGTGAACTCAAGGCCATCCTGGGCAACTTAGACACTCTCTCAAATAAGTAAGAAGACAACTTCGGCGTTAGAATGGTTGCTTAGCCTGCATAAGGCCTTGGTTTCCGTCAGTATTCCAGTACATATATTCCACATTTGTATATAAAGAAAGGCAGAGAGACTGCTCGCAGTCAGGTGGAAGCCCTGGGAGCGAGAGAACTAGACCATCTCTTGCCCTTCAGTCACACTCAGGTTTATCATAAAACCAGACTCTCATCCCTCACAGTGCCGCTCTGTTTTAGACATGTTGAAACGATCTTGGAAGAATGGTTCGTTAGGGGTGTGGAGGTGCATTTGGATAGTACCATGTTACTAGAGGTTGGGCCGGATGCCTGGAACCCCGTGCAGTACCCAGGCCTGTGAGTTTCTGATCAGCTCTGCAAGGCTTCGGTGCGGGCCATATGCTTTCTGCCAGTGTCCGAAGAGGCCAGCTGCCTATCGGGGATCTGCGCCTGGATCAATCAGACATGTTCGTGAAGTCTCCAGAAAGCCAAAGCCCCCATCTTCCTGCCCCAGGAGGTTTGCTCCTCTTGCGGTTTCCGTGGTGACAGAGATGAAGATGTGACCCAGAAGTGGATGGGCAGGACCCATCAGAAAACCACAAAGCCCAGCAACCTTCCTTTGCCAGGTTAGTTTTTGTCCCTGAGGGCAGTGCCTGGTGTTGCTGCCACCTGGTGGGAACTCTGCCGCTCCCACTCTGGATGCCATTGCATGGCAGTGAGCCACACCCCGCCGAGCATGAGCTGCAGGTCTTCCCAGTTGGGGAAGGACGTCTTAGTTTCTTTTCCTGTTGCTGGGATCAAATCTGACAAAAGCAACAAAAAAGGGATTGTTCTGGTTTAGAGTCCCTCGAGGACACACTTCTTCGTGGGGGGTTAGCAATGATACCAGCGTGAAAGGCAAGTGGGCAGGAGCAGCAGGAAGTCGGCCACACTACATCTGCGGTCAAGAAGCAGCATGAATAGGAAGTGGTGCCTGACGATGAAGCCTCAGGGCCCCCCGCCAGTGACCCATTTCCTCTAGCAAGGATCTACCCTCTAAAGGTTCTACAACCTTGCTAAACTGTGCCGCCAGCAGAGGACCCAGTATTCAAAAACGTGAGTCTGTGGGGGATATTTCTCATTCAAGCCACAGCAGACACTTCCATGAGTACAACCTGTATTGCAGTTCTAAGCAACGCAGACCTGAAAAAATCTCATGTGTTTGTTTTGCAGCAAGATGGCCAGCTTTCCAGGAAAACCATCAGCAATTCCTCCCTGGAGCTGAGATGGCAATGCCCTCCCACTCTAAGACCTCTAAATAGGCCTGAGATTCTGTCAGCCCCAGAGTTCTTGGGTATCCTCCTAAGCCTCCTGATACCTGCTCTATGGGGCACTGGATGTTTGGGTTCCCCAGAGGATCTGTGCATGCCTGCAAATATGGCTCTGTGAGCCTTCATATCACCCCGTGCATAACAAGCACCAGCATTGGCCATACTCTTGGCTAAGCCTTCCCCTTTGCTCAGGAGATGGAATTCTGTCTTCGCTGTCTCCTGGCCAAACATATTATGCCTTTCTATTTAATTATGGCTTGAATGGCTTCAAGACCATTGGAGACAGTTCAACCCACTATGCCTCCAGACATCTTTGAACAGAAGGACCAAAGGGGTGTTTAGAGGATTTGCAGACAACAGCGACCTCTAAGGGTTGAAATTTCCTTGCTTCCCAGAACCTTAACCTGGAGAGCTTGGCATGCAAGGACACCTGGAAGGCACAGCCTTTAGATGGAGCATCACTCAACCACACCCTGCGCATAAAGGGGCCCGTGGAGTCTTGAGACTCCAGATGCAGAGGCTCTGGGGCGGGACATGCTATGCTTTGTCGTTCGTGGTCCTCCTACTGTCTCTTGACTGTCACTACAAGTTAATGTTCGACTCCTCATCATGGCACTTCTCTTTCTTTTTTATTAAATCCTTCTCATTTTAATTGTTTGGATAGGAATGTGCTATGCATTTTTCCCCAATCCTCTTTTACCCTCCCCTCTCCTCTTCCACCCTCAAAACTGCCCTCCACGCTCCCAATTTACTAAGGAGATCTTGTCTTTTTCTACTTCCCATGTAGATTAGA
>LOJH01016025.1:2644-22754 GCA_001685095.1 Ellobius talpinus | reverse complement strand
TTGCCTAAAGAAGGTGAGACAGTCCTTCAGTGTTCCTGCTTCATGAAAGAGTCTACCAGGCAATCTGCAGGACACAGAAGAAAGTGACTGACAAACTGCCAATATAGACGGAACTGTCTTTGAAATTTCCTGCTTCATGGAAAACTCTACTGGATACTATGGGCCGGTAAGCTGAAGATGAGTGCCTGCAATGTTACAGAAGAACTTTGGATGACTGTCAAGGCAATGAGATGTCTCTGTCAGTTCTAGAGTTTTGGAAGTTCCTTACATTGCACTTCCTGTTAACTTAGGTAAGATTATATTCTTCTGCAGTCTTTGATGGAATTGAAGAATAGATAGTTATAATTATAGATTTCCTTAGTTATGATAAAAGATAAAGTAGATATAAATATTGTAACTATAATTCTTGCTTGATACCTGTTTTGTATATGTAATTGTACTATGTTAAAATTAAAACCTTCCTTTTCATTTAGACAGAAAAGGGGAAGTAATGTGGGATTTCCCTCTGTATGCTGTGATTACTATTTATTAACAAAGAAACTGCTTTGAACCTATAGCAAGTCAGAACATAGGTAGGCAGGGAAAACCAAACTGAATGCTGGGAGAAAGAAGGCAGAGTCAGAGAGATCCCATGTAGCTACCAACAGACCACCTGGAACCTTGCTGGTAGGCCACGAGCTCTGTGCTAAAACATAAAATAATGGATGGGTTAAATTAATATGTAAGAGCTAGCCAATAAGAAGTTAGAGCTAATAGGCCAAGCAGTGATTTAATTAATACAGTTTTTGTGTTGTTAATTTGAGTCTGGGTGGCCAGGAAAAAACAATTGATCTCCTACAAGGGGTTGTACTCCTCACTGTTCCAGTAACTACACCATAGAGAACAGCTGCTCATCTGAGACTAAAAACTGTTCAAAGCCTCCGGTTTGATCACTTGGGCCCACTGCAACCCCAACACAGTGGGCACATGGAAACTGTGTTGACACCTAACCCTTGCTCCCAAAGGAAGGTAAAATAGTCAGATGAGGTGCTAGGAATGGCATAGGGGCTATCTACTAACAGGGGCCAAGGCCCTGGGTCAAGGTTTAGATGGAGCAGAAGATGAACTATGTTGGGTACATCCTGGACAGTCTCTTGACTTCTAGATCAATGAACTAAAGTGACAAATGAAAACAAAATCCCAAGACAGGACAAGGCAGCCACCAAGAAAAAAACAGCAAGGTGGCCATCAAAGCTGAGACCTTGTGTGGCTATTGCCTCCAGGCTGACTGTGATTATTCACTTCTTGGATCAGGGCTACTGGACCAAGGCACTGATCTGGGCTTCTTAACATTCCCACTGGAAAGATGGGGGTGGACTCACCTGGGCCTGCCCCTTCCCAGGGCTAGAAAAGCGGTGAGCAATTGTTGAGAGGAAGTCCAGTCTGGCTGTGTAGCTCCCCCTAAGTTGCCCAAGGGGAACTAGAGTGACATAGCTTTCCTAAGTTGTGACCCACGCTGGGGTAAGGTGTTTGGTAAGGCAGATGCCCAAGTCATTCACATTACTCCAAGTTAACCCTTCATTCATGCTCTTGTGTCTAACCCAATAAGCTACCGGTACATTAGCCGGACTTGGATGGAACTGTTTCTTTGGTGTGTCATTGCCCTCCGTATCTGGGGTGAACAAAATTAGATTCTTCACACAATAGACTTTAACCAATCATTAAAAGGGTAGAGAATGCTGTCCCCAAGGACAGTGTGTGGCAGCCCCCAACTTGGCACATCTAGGAGAACTCAGACTGGATCTGAGATCACTTTATTCAGTGGATGGAAAAACTGCTGCTGCCTACTTCAGTGGTTCTCAACCTGTGAGTTTTGAGCCTTTGGGGGTTGCGTATCACATATTTACACTATGATTCATAACAGTATCAGAATTGTGGTTATGAAGTAGAAATGAAATAATTTTATGGCTGGGGTGGAGTCACCACAACGTGAGGAACTGTATTAAAGGGTCGCAGCATTAGGAAGGTTGAGAACCACCCTGCTCTAGTCCCTATAATCTGCACAGGACAGTATGGTACAGTTATAAGGACTATGGGTTCCTAGAGAGCCAGGCCTTGAGCCTCACAGCCCTAAGGCTATGACCTTAGACAAATCAGATACCTCTCCAGAGTGGAGATAGCACTAACGTCTGTTGTTAGAATTAAATCTGAGATGCACAGTTCATGGCTTTGAAATGTTCCGTAAATGGGGGCTGTTAGGACTAGTCTTGCCTCTCCCACCACTTTCTCCAACTCCTCTTCCCACTCGACAGTGCCTCCTTGCTCCTTCCTCTTCCTTGATGGCTGTCTTCCACAGGATCATCAGTGGGCCTGAACCTGGCCATTCCCTCTTCTCCCTGCTCTCCCCAGGCTTGTTCCCCATGAGCCTGTGCCATTCATCTCCCTAGTGACCCGAATCTGAACTAAGAGATGGATGTGGGGTGGTGGAGGCCAGGGTGGTAATGTGCTCCCTTATCTCTGTGCCCCTTGCTGGGGCCCAGTTAATTTTCTCTTTGATTTTAATATAGATTTATTGAAAGTTTCAGTTATCAAAACAAACTACAGCAGCAAATTGGTGTTCTTTGCCGGCCTACAAGTGCCTATAAAGCTGCCATGCTTGGGAACGAATGGCACTCTCCAGGAGGTCAGTCATGGCAACAGGAAGCCCCCGGGGACACACACACTGCAGTTTAATATTTTTCTTATTAGCCTTTTTCTTCTTGGCTATCTAAGCCTCCCCCTTTAAATGGGAAACTGAATGGAGCCACCTGCCTAGGGAGACTGTTCCCCAAGCTGCCCCACGCTCTATGCAGTCTGCCCGAGCCTCCTTGTGACTCTGATCTCCCCTTCTTCCCCACTGACCTAGGAAGAATCATGATGCACACGCTCTACAGATGTGGCTCACCAGTGTCATGCATCTCACAGCCCTGCCCTACCTATCCTACGCCTAGGCTACCAAGTCACTGGTCAAAAGCAGAGGACCCCTAGAGGGTCCCGAGCTCCTTCCAGATCTGGTACTCTAGGCAAAAAAGAGCAAAGTTCAAAAGCAAAGGAGATACAAGCGAGATCATCCTGCCCTGCCAACATCTACTGGACTAAACTGAAGCAAAAGGAGATGACAGAGCTGGAGAAATGGCTCAGTCAATAAAAGCTTGCTGTGTAAACATGAGAACTTGTGTTCCAGTTGCCAGCACCCACTTAAAAAGCTGGGGTTGGTGGTACACATCTACAATGCTAGAGCTGAGGAGGCAGAGACAGGAGGATTGCTGGGGCTTCCTGGTCAGCTAATCCAGTCAAATTGATGAGCTCCAGGTTCGGCCAGAGACCCTGTCTCAAAAAGTAATGTAGCTATGCTGTGGAAGAAGACACCCAGTGTTGACCTCTGCCCTTCACACCCACATACATACATATCCCTACACAAACATACATATCCCTACACATACATACATATCCCTACACATACATACATATCCCTACACAAACATACATATCCCTACACATACATACATATCCCTACACAAACATACATATCCCTACACATACATACATATCCCTACACATACATACATATCCCTACACAAACATGCGTCACTCCAGACATGCACATACAGGAGATGATAGATTCTAGAAAGCAGGCAAGTGTTGTGGAATATTACTTTAACCAGACAAAGCTGTGTTACATTTGCTTATGCTGCATTTGTTTAGCGATGTAAAGATGTGTTGCTTTGCCTGCCTAGGCACCAACTAGTCTAATTAAAAAGCTGAATGGCCAAGAGCTAGGCAGTAGAGGACTAGGCAGGACTGGTGGGAAGAGAGAATAAGTAGGAGAAGGAATCTAGGCTTCAGAACAAGAGGAGAGAATGAGGAAGAAAGAGAGGGAAACGCCTGGGACCAGTCAGCCAGGCATCCTCCGGTCAATCAGACACAGAGTAGGACATACAGAGTGAAAGAAAGGTAAAAAGCCCTAAGGCAAATGTAGATGAAGAGAAACAGGTTAATTTCAGTTAAAAGAGCTAGTGGGACAAGCTCTAATAATAAGTCTCCGTGTCATGATTTGGGAGCTGATTGGTGGCCCAAAAGAAAGCTTGCTACAGGCAAGTTCTGATATCTGCAAAGGATTTCATTCTAGTATGCTCACTGCCGTTTTCAGCATGACCTCTTCTCTCAGTCCCAATGTGATTCTTGACTCTCTGTTTTCAACCCATCCCTAAAGAACAACCTGGTTTTCCTACCCCCTGTGGCTTTGAGACTCACACTGTAGTGCAAACACTTACTGGTATCTCTCGGCTGTGGAACCAGTTGTGTCCTAGGCTGGGTCTTCTTGGCCCAATCATCTTGAGAGTACCAGCATTCATCGTCTATAGGTTTGTGGTACTGCTAAGCTGCCATCCCACATCCCAATTCTCAGTGTTCTTTCCGTGTTCTTAAACAGCACCTGCCAGCATGCCTTGCCTCAGGACTACGACCATGACTAGGGCTCCTGGCCACGACAGCTATACAGGCTTGAATTCTGGCTCCAGTGCTTTTTGATTCTGGGTTTTTAGAGAACCTCTTTGTGGTCTCATGGTGCCTTGTGTTTATATGTCCTCTTGTTTCTCTCCAAAATAAATTACTTGCCTGGGTGACTTCCCCCTGAGATCCTCAAGGAAAAGGATGTGTCTTCATCCTCTCATCCCCTGTGTGTATATAGTTGATGATAAAGTAAGGACAGCCCCTCTAGCCTGCTTCCTCAGTTATAGGATGGAGGTAATAATACCTGCATCACCAGTGCAGTGAAGAGAGTACCTCTCCCACTGCTGATCAGAGTGGTATAGGGACTTGGTGAATGAAGTTGCTGTTATCTGCTTTGCCGTGATGTTGGTATTCAGCCTCCGCCCCCATCCTTCCACTTTTACTTCCTTCCTCTCTCAGCTTCAAGCTCAGCTTTCCAGCTACCTACTATAGGTAGCTCACTGGTCACCCTGGCCTCTTTAGAGCGATGCTAACTTCTTGCTTCCGCCATGCCAACCTTCCCTGCCTTTCCAAACCCACTCACGAATGGCTGCGTCCTCATGGCTCTATTTCCTGTTGAAGTCCAATTCCCTGGCTCCCTGGTAGTTCATCTTCAATGTGAATGTTCCCAGGCTTGCCATCCACGCTAGCTTGCAGTCCAAGTGAGTTAATGCTCACAATCTTTCTAGTTCTAGGCTCCCACCTGCTCCTGGAGAAAGACCTCCCTGGTGAGGTGCTCCCACCCCAAACCTCAATTGTGCCCATCAGCCCAAGCTACTGTGCGCCACTGATATTTATCACCTAGGCTGTCACAGAATTGACCTTGAATCCTTGTGATTGGTGTGTTCAGTCTTTACCCTGCCATGTGGGCGTGACCTTCTCCTGGAGTGTGGGAGAATGACTCCTTGCATTTCCCACTCAGCTAGGGCAACGTGGTACCCGGAGCAACATTGTTTGAGGTTTTTCTATTTATTCAAACAATGCTTTTTCTTTTCATGGTGCCCATCTATTGCCAGCAGGATAGCTAGGATGAGATTTTACTCAAGAGTCATCTACTGAACCAGAGGCATGATCCTCCTTCAGTCTACACTCTCCATTCCAGGACCTGCTCACTCTGCCAATTCTTTCCTCTGTCTTCAGTCTATCTCTCAGGCTGTGCTGGCCCTTCTGCAACACAGTGTCCTTCGGATTGTCACTCAACCCTGTTCCAGCCATGCTAGAATATATCTGATCCAGTTATAGGTGTGTTACATATTATCACCTCTGATCTTCACAAAACAGCCTTAAGATACAGAGTCGATTATAGCCCCCATGTAAATAGATTCAAATAGACATTTGGGTCAGGAACTGTTGCCCAGTTCTCCACACTGACTGTAGCTAGGCAAATCTGAGCGCCAGACTTACCGAGAGAGATCTTCACAGCATCACACAATCCCTCAGGATGAAGCAAGTGGGTCCTCTTGCTGCTAGTAGCTTCCCCTGCCCTCCCAGACTAGAGGGTCTTCACCCTTACCCTGGACCCTTTGTGATTTCAAAGCGCTGTCTGTTGGTCCTCTATGTTCAAGCTTTACCTATGCACCCAGACTACTGTTTTTTCATTTCTTTAGTGCTAAGAATCAAATCCAGGCCGTCACTCATGCTAGGTGGGCACTGGACCACTGAACTCTCATCTTCTTTTTACTTTTTTTTTTTTTGAGATAGGATCTGACTAAATTATCTAAGCTATTCTTGACTTTCCATCATCTCCACAGGCATTGAGCTTATGCTTCTCCTGCCTGTGCCTCTTGGGTAGGGGCTTTATAGCCCTGGGCTACCATGTACTACCACACAGTTCCTCCTTGTTTCTTCCATTTCTCTTCTAGCTGAACGACTAGTCACTGTTCACAAAGGTACTTTGCATGCTGGGCCTCCAAGCCTTTGGTGACAGCGGTCTCTCCACTGGAAGTGCTCTCCCCACGCAGATGCCTACCTGCCTGTCCTACCTTGCACAGCCCTCGCTACTCCACAGGGCAGAGGCCTGCTCAGCAGTCTTACCTCTGAGCAGTGGACCAGAGGAAGGATTTTAGGAGGGACATCCTCAAACGTCTTCTCCAGGAACTCCAGCTAAGTGTATATTCCAAGCCATTTTTTTAAGATTCATCAATCATTTAAAAACAAAACAAAACAACAACAACAAAAAAAACCTCTGCTTTGTGTTAGGCTCTTTGAAAGCACAGGACAAAGACATGAACAATAGAGACGGTTCCTGCCTTCACAAAGCTTAAATGTGTCAAGGAAAACTGTTATATTGAGGGTTTTAAGATAAGGCACCTAGTTAAGCCTGGAAAGGTTTCCAGGGCAGATGGTATCTCAACATTTTTTTTTTAAGTTTTTCAAGACAGGGTTTCTTTGTATAGCCCTGGATATCCTGAAAACTTGCTCTGTACACCAGGCTGGCCTTTAACTCACAGAGATCTGCAAGCCTCTGCCTCCCTAGTGCTGGGATGAAAGGTGTGTGCCACCACCCGGCTTCTCTTAAGGGTTGAGTCAGAATTTCCCAGAGCAATGAGGGGGAAGACAGGAGTGAAGAGGCTGGGAATTCTAAGCAAGGAGAATGACTTGAACTAAGCATGGCAGAGCACACCTGTAGTCCCACCACTTGAGAGGCTGAGGCAGGAGGATCACAAATTCAGGCCCAGCCTAGCCAGCACAGCAAGTTCAAGGTCAGTTTATACAACTTAGTGAGACCCTGACTCGAAATGGAGATTGGAAAGGAGTGGGGATGCCAATCAGTTGCTCTGGGTAACAGCCAGAGTGCTTGATCAGTATATTCAAGCCCCTGGGTTCAATGCCCAGTGCTGCAAAACTTAACAGTTTAAAAGCCAGGCTTGGAAAAAAAAAAAAGCCAGGCTTGGTACACACTGGTAATCCCAGAGTTTAGGAGGCTAAGGCAGGAGGATGGCCATGCTTTGAGGCTACATACATACATGAGTTCTGACCAGGGGGGCGACAGAGTGAGGCCAGAAAACTAACAAACAAAGGCATTAGGCAAGATTATGGCTAATGTGGGGTTGACAAGAATGGTACACCTGGAGCAGAGAGTGACAGAGGGGACAGAGGACTCTAACTCTGTTGGCAAGAGTTAGCTGAAGTAGACTCTCACAAAGCCTTCTTTATGATTTTTTTAAATTTTGAGTTAGGGTTTTGCTGTATGACCCGAGCTGGTGCTCAACTTATAACTCCAGGGCACAAGTGATCCTCCTGCCTCTAGCCTCCTCTGTAGCTGGGACATAAAACCTTAAGGTTTTTGGATTTGATCTTGAGAGTAATTGCCCCGGAGGGCCAAAGGTCAGTCCTGTGTTAGACCTGAGTGGGCATTCATTCCAGTCACTTGTTAAAATGCTAATGATGATCAGTGAGTCTGCATTTCTAACACGCTCCCAGGCAAAGTCAGTGCCGGTGGCCCTTAGTCCACACCTGGAGGAACAGGCAGTGGCTCTCAACCTCCCCATTGCTATTGCTGTGACCGTTTAATACAGTTCCTCATGTTGTGGTGACCCCCCCACCATAAAATTATTTCATTGCTGCTTCAAAACTGTAATTTTGCTACTGGTATGAATCCTAATGTAAATATCTGATATGCAGGATATCTGATATGTAACCCCTGTGAAAGGGTCAGTCAATCCCAAGGGGGTCGCGACCCACAGGTTGAGAACCATTGCTTTAGCTGGTGCTGTGGCTCTGACCCACTCATAGCAAAGGGCACAGCACCTTTTCCTTTCCGTATAGCCTGGTCTAAGGCTGTAGAGGAGCTTTGGTTTCATTTAGCATCTCAATCTTATAAGTCGTTTATTAAATTACTCTTCGTCTCCAGTGAAGGACCAGGTAAGAGCTTGGAGGAATACAAAAATATATTCTCCTGCTGAAGAGTGTTTGGTGTCATCTCACAGGGAGCTGCTTCTCCTGCTCTACCCTCTGCCAGGCCTGTCATAAACACGCTAAATGAGGCCTGTCTCAGGCAGGCTCCCTGGGGCCCATCAGCCTCTGTAGCCCTATTCAGAGATGAGCCTGTTTATCCCTAACTGTTGTCTCTGACCTCTAAATCAATCCCCTGACTCAAAGCCTCAGTCTTCTCCTACCCTCCTCCCAGTTCCAGGCTAGGTTAGTTTGTAGCCCAGGAGCCAGTGAGCTGTGACAGTGTTAGGAGCACAGGTTCTGAAGTCAGGCCACCTGGGTTCATAGCCCACTCGTAGGTGCTTGTGGGATCACCTTGGGTGAGTGACTTCACTTCTCCACCCTCAGTTTTCTCCTCTGGAACTGGGCCAGTCACCTTGTCCCATTTTGAGGTTCAAATATGAGCACACATACAGTACGTTTGTTTGATTTTAATTTGATTTTTAATTTAATTGCTTTTGATACCAGTTTTAAACCTATGACCTTCCTGCTCCTTGGCCTCTCAAGTATGTACCACCACACCCAACTTACAGATAGTACTAAACACTCTTTGAGATATATGAACACTGGATTATTCTTGTCTGTTGTTGTTTATTTGTTTGTGACAGGGTCTCATTATGTAGCCCTGGATGGCTTGAAATGTGCTATGTAGACCAGGTGGACCTCCAATTTACAGAGATCTGTCTGGCTCTGCCTCCTGAGTACTGGGAATAAAGGTATGTACCCACCTTGCCTGGCTATACATTGGTTTTATAAATAGGAAAATCTGTGAGTACCAAAGCCCTTGGAAGCCCTGTTCAAGTCAAATGCACTGTCATCGCCTATACAATCACCATATATCTTGCTTGATGGTCCCTTCCCTGATGCTTGGGAGACAGCATGAGGCTGGAGATGCTCAGTAGAGGAACCTGCTGGAAGAGACAGCAAGCAGCCAGGGAGCACTCAGGGAGCAGGTTTCAACCTTCCAGGGATGAGACTCAGTGTGGGAGGGGGGATACATCCCCTCCCACCTTAACCCTACCCCACTGTGTCCCCTCTGCCCAGGGTCACCCAGGCTGCCCCTCCTTCCGGCTGCAGTGAGAGGCAGCCTCAATCCTTCATCTTAATGTCTCTATTAAGCAGGGTTATGACCAGGACGAGACAAGAAACAAGGTCTTTTAGTGTAAAAACACGGTTCCTAGGGCTCAGCCCCAAGGGACTCCTCCTTAGCTTTCTGCTTTCACCAGGGCTACTGCTTGTGGGAGGAGACTGGGAGACCAGGTCGGGCAGGATGATTCTGCCCTGAGTTCCCTCTCTTCTCTTTCTCCAAACCTTATAAGGCCCATCAGCTTTCATTTTCAGTGAGAAGAGCAGAGGTTCAGCATCTAGGAACAGCTGTGGGGTCATTGAGGCTGTCCCTGTGTTAGGCTGGTACCCAGACTGGGCATCCCTGAGCTCATCATACCCAGCAATGTGTAGGCAGTTACAACTTTGTCTTCTCATCCATGAGCTCCATGGGGTCTCGTGGAGAGTCTACTCAGAACTGAGGGGGTAAGGAGAGTATTTCTAGTAAGCCCCACCTTCCAAGTTTAGTATAGTTAATGAATAATCAGTCCAGACCTGGCTTCTAAGTGAGTAGCCATTGGTTGAGGCCTGTGCTAACTGATACCTGTATTCCTATACGATAAGGTCTGTGGGTGGCAGCAGGGCAAGCCCCCTCTCTTGGAGAAAGGGCTGAGGTTCCTGGGGAATCATATTCTAAAAAGGCAACAATTCAGAACACATTAGGAAGGCATCAAAGGAAGTCATGTACACAGGCTTGTCCTTCAGAGGCATGGGAGGAATGCCAAGATAACTAACTGCCCTTAATAAGATAACATGTCAGTAGTGTCACCATTAAATAGACCTTTGACTAATGGTTTGGGAGGATAAGGATGGGGTACACAGGGGCACAGATATTGAAAGTCACTCAACAGTTTGCTGCTCACTTCCACTAATCCCCAGGTCACTTCTATTCCCACTGCTCTGCTGCCTTCTTAGGATTCCTGGTTTTCCCCTCTATCTCAAGAGTCATCCTAGTGGCCAGGCAAGGTGGTCCACACCAGTAGCTCCTAGCACTTGGCAAGGAGTTAGGGCTGGAGGATATGAGTGCCAGGCTAGCAGGACCACATAGCAAGACCCTGTCCCCATTATAATACTTGGGGTAGGCTGGCATAGAGGAATACCTAAGCTGTGGAACCAGGGAAAATAGGGTTCACATCCTGGCTATCCCTCTTTTAGTCAAAGTGACCTTAGGCAAATCATTGTTGTTTCCTGGGCCTCAGTTTCCCTGACGTCTTAAGGAATGAATGAAACATGTGTCAACTAAATGTTAAGACTAAGCACACTGGAAGGAGGAGAGTGCTGGGGAAGGAAGTTTCTAGGCCAAGGATATATGAGGAGCTCTCTGCTACTCTCTTTGTAAGCTGTAAATGGAGGACCCTTGACCAAGAGGGCTTCAAAGAGCAGGGAGACATGGGACGGGGTGAGGGGAGTGGGAGGAGTCCAGAGCCGCTGAGGGCAGCACAAAGTCAGAGTGAGTTAGCACTGGTCCCAGGGGCTGTATGAGCAAGACAGGGTTTTAAATAGATATCTAGGGAACAAAAGATACCAGCAAGGAAGTAGTTCCATTAATAAATAAGAAGACAGAAAATTAACGATGGTCTGGAAATGGCTGAGCTACTGAACTTTGTTTCTTTAAATCTGTCTTTAACAAGAAAAATAAAGAGAAGAGATCTGGCCAATTAGGGGATAATGAAGACATTGTAGAAATAATACCTGACAAAAATGCACGGTGGGGTGAGTAGCGGAATGAGCCTCCCGTGGCCTTGGCCTCCTTGAGACAGGAGAAGGGTGCTTGTGGAAGGAGCCTCCTAACCCTGGTGAGTGGAGGGTCATCCAGTATTGGGAATGGATAGGGACAAAGTAAGTGTAGGGAAAACCCAAATGGTGCCTAACTGATGTTTTAACATTTTTACATTTGTGTGTGTGTGTGTATGTGTGTGTGTGTGTGTGTGAAAGAGAGAGAGAGAGAGAGAGAGAGAGAGAGAACAACCTACTTCTCTCCTTCCACTATAAGAATTAAACATCAAGCTTGGCAGCAGGCTCTTTACCTACTGAGCCATCTTGCTGCCCCATGGCTGCTGCTTTTCCAAGCCTTCTGTGAACAGGTAGTGTTCTGATGCCAGCACTGTCTCTGATGAAGGCTGAGTGTGAAGGCAAGGAAGAGGAGTATAAAAACTGTAGACTGTGAGCAGAAAAGGTGATGAACCAGGGCCGGCAAGGTGATAAGGGAAATGGCGAGAAACCTGCTCGGAACTACAGAAAGCTTAAACTTCTGGTGGATTTAATGGTGTCCATTCTAGGGATTTATGCCTTTAATCTTAGCACTCAGGAGGCAGAGGCAGGGGATCTCCGAGTTTATGGTCAGCCTGGTCTACTTAGTGAGTTCTAGGAAAGCCAGGGCTACTCAGAGAAACCCTGTCTCAAAAAACAAAAAAAACCAAACAAACAAAATGAAAAAAAGAAAAAGAAAGAAAAGAAAAGCACAGGAGAGGAGACAGGGCTGAGAAAGAAGCTAAAGGGGGGACCTCAAAGGGGGGACCTCAGACCTAGAGAAGGGGAAGACAGGGAAGAAAGAAAATTGAGAAAGAAGCTAAGGGGGGACCTCAGACCTAGAGAAGGAAGGGGAAGACAGGGAAGAAAGAAAATTTCAAGGACAAGTAGGTGATCTTCAGGTAGGGCTTACAAGTGGAGAAGGAGCAGAAAAAAGGAGGAAAAGGATCATAGCCTACCATCCTGGCTTAGCCCGGGCACACTATAGAGGCCAGAAGATCCAAAAAAGAAAACAGAAGAGCGGCTTTGGGACATCTTGAGGAGGATCTCAAGGGAGTGAGAATACAGGTCCAGCTGAGGCCCAGCCCTGTACACTTGACCTGCTGGCCCGCTAGGCAGGGACTCTGGACTCTATTAGCCTTTTTCATTCTTTCCCAGGCCATAGCTATCCCCTAGCACTGTCTTTGGGCTAGCCTACTCTGAGGGAAAGCCAAGGCCCGTAGCCTGCCAGGGTCAAAGGGGACTGGCCCAGGAAGCTTATCAGCTCTAGGCACTGTCTCCAAATATGGTTCCAGGGTTCAGTCCAAAGTGGTTGAGCCATGCTGACACTGACAGTGTCTGTGTGGGGGGCCTGGAGGTGCAGGAGAGGGAAAGGGCAGCCGGTGATGAATGGGGCAGCCAGAGCCTTCCTTGTTAGAGGGGATCTGGAGAGGGAGGGGGCTGCTGCAGGGATTAGCCCAGGGTCTGATTTATCATCTTCAGAGCTGATCTGAGTGAGAGGGGTTAAGTAGCAAGTTAATGAAATCTGCAGATGCCGCTAAATGGGAAAGAGCTGGGAGCAACCGAGAGCGGAAGGAATAGCAGGCAGGAGACAGGAGACAGGTGGACCGCTGAAGAAGGAGCGTTCATCCTAAACTCTAGCTGAGGCGAAATCCAGTTTGGGCAAGCAGGTTAAGGACTGAGTTCCTGTCTCTTGGAGGACATCAATGGTCAAACCTCTCAGCTCCTCTACTCTAACCTCCATGGATTTTTTTCTTCAATCACCAGGCTCCTGAACCCCAAGGGCAAGGAGAAAAGGAGACCAGGCCCTGGTGCCTCTTCTCTCCCGGACTGAGCAGCCAAAGGAATGACTGCAGCTCCCTGCAATGAGCCAGCCTGTTGAGCAACACAATCCGAGCAATCAGTTCTGACAGGGAAGGGCAAGGGAGGTCAACATGACATTAAAGCGAGGCTTGGAAACTAAGAATTTTTGCAGGCAGGAAAGGGGAAGTGTAGACTCTGGATAGAAGAAGCAGCATGTGCCAAGGCTGGGGAAGGCTCAAAGGAAGAGGGGACAGAGCTGGCGGGAGACATCTGTTCCAGGGAGACAATGGTTAAGTAGAAACCAGGCAAAAGTCAGAGGTCAGCCAGAGCAGCAGGTACAGATCCACAAAGCATTGCAGGCTCAGACTAGGGAAGGGAGGCCACCAGTCCTCACCAGACCTGCCTCACCTCCCTCCAGCATTAGCTTAGGACTCAGTGAGAGGGTTGCCATGAGAACAAAAGAAAATCATTCCTGCACTGCGCTGTGTTTGATGCTTGGTCTGGCACACAGTGGGTGCTTCCAAGACGCGAATTATTGATGTTTCTGGGGCGAGCTGAAAATCGTATACTAGTGCTGGAGAAATGACTCAAGGGGTAATGACTCCTGCCTCGAAAGCATGGTAACCTGAGTTCAATCCCCAGAACTCACATAGGAGGAGAGAACTTACTCTTAAAAGTTGTCATCTGACCTCCACAAGTGCACTGTGGCATAGGCACACTGGCACTCACACCTACACAGACTAATAATAATACATTTAATTTAATAAATCCAAGGCCATAGCCAGCTATGCATGGCTGGAATGGTCACAGATCCAACCCTAGAGAAGAAACAGCAACTTTCATTTTCCTAAACCAATATAATTTCTAATAATGGTCTAAATATGTATCCTCAGACCCACAGAGAAGTGCTGCTCTTATCCTTCACCTTGCAGCAGACAAAGGCTACTATAGAGGTGACCAACTTATTAAAAGGCAAGAACTATGGGGTGCCCAGCCCTAATTGGTACATCTACAATGTGACATCTACACTAAGACTGGGGGGACATTGAGAAAGAATGGCTGATGATGTGGGATGCCCTTCTGTATGCTGTGAATATGTTTTATTACTATTGGTTAATAAGGAAGATGCTTTGGCCTATGGCAGGGCAGAATATAGTTAGGTGGGAAATCCAAGCAGAGATTGGGAGAAAGAAGGTGGAGGTGGGGAGATGCCAGCAGCTGCCAGGGAAGCAAGATATAAGGTAACAAGCCATGAGCCTTGTGGTAAAATATAGACTAATATAAATGGGTTAATTTAAGATGTAAGAGCTAGTTAATACTAAGCTGGAGCTAATAGGCCAATCAGTTTGTAATTAATATTAAGCCTCAGAGTGGATATTCAGGAACTGGTAGGCAGGAGAGAAACCTCCAGTTACAAGTCAAAAGATTGTAAAAGCCAGAGGACCAGGATACTTGCTGTTAAACAGTATCTTCTAGACCTGACTAAGAAGCCACATCCATAAAATCTCAACAATATGGTTGCCTAAATAAGACCAGCTTAAGGACAACAACAGGTGACAGGACTGATAGGCCTGTCAGTCCAAGCCCACCCCAAGATGAAGAGCTACAGGCAATCAGTAGTTGCTGAGCGAAAAAATCTTCTTCAGAGATAGTTTACCCAATCCCAAGTGGTCAGCCCTAAATCCGTGTGCATATTGTGCAATACTAAATGTGTTCAGTTAGACACACACACACACACATGCACACACACACTATGTGTAACAGTATTAGTTATTACAGAAGAGGCAATGAATACGAGAGGGTGTAAATGGGAGGAGTTGAATGGGGAGAGACAAGCGTAGAAATGGTGCGAATATGAGTATGAATTCTCCGAACCGTTTTTTAATTTAAAAGAACCCTAAGGCCAAGGATCTGATGACTGCAGCTCCATGTGTAGCCAGGGGATGGCAAGGGATCAAGTGTGCAGGTGCAACTTGATAAGTATGCACTTGGGCTCATGAGCAGGAAGTGATCATGGTCCTGGGACGAGGGACCTCTGAGAAGGAAGACCAAAAAATCCACACCTCCGCCCAGACCTCACAGAAGGGGAGGGGGTTCCAGCTCTCAAAAGCAAGGAAGGAAAGCAGTTTGCATCTGAGAGCCCGACAGCAGCACCTTAGCCTTCCTTTGGGTCTCAGGGCTATTCTGGACAGACATGCATCTTCCTCTACGAAGTGCTACGTCTTCTTAGACTCTGAGCAGCAGCTTCCTCCTTACAGGAGACTCTCCCCTGAGGTAGGTAGGTTGTAAAGGTGAAGTGGGGAAGACACAGTCTGTGTCAACTAGATATTTAGTGAATTGAGTTGAGGGATAATTGACTGGAAAAAGCCCTGATCCTCCTTAGCCCAGTACAACACACCATAGCCCAAGAAGTCTCCTCTACTGTCTGTCCTAGGCATGAAGAAACTGGCATGAAGAAATGGATAACAGTAAGGCTCTCTGAGCCAGGCAGTTCCAGAATGAAGTCTGTGCTTCTCCCCTTAAGAGGTCTGTGCTCACCAGGATGATGCCTCTCCTCCCTCTGTACTTTTTCCTTCTGACGACGGGTACACTTAGTAACTCAGTGAATTAGGGCAATAGCACATGTGAAAGGGTTAGAGCAGTGTACACAGACAGTCACTACTATTGCAGGTCGCAAGGATTTCAGAAAATTAGAACAGAAGCATATCAATTTCCCCAACTCCACTATGTTCTTTCAAACCTGTACTTTCCCGACTCCTAGAAGATTTTCTTTTAGATCTATTTACTTTATCTGTATGAGTGTTTTGCTCACAAGTATATCTGTGCACCCCATGTGTACGTGGTGCCTGAGGAGGTCAGAAGATGGTGTCAAATCCTCTGGAACTGGAGTTCTGGATATCAGGAGCTACCATGTGGGTGCTGAGAGAACTGGAACCGGAACCTCTGCAAGAACAAGCGCTCTTAACCTCTGAGTCATCTTTCCAGGCCTCTACATGATTTTTAAAGACAGAGTCTTTATTTTATTGATGTTTATGTATTTATTTATTTGTATGAGTTCGGGCCTAAAGAGGTCATGGTTCCCATGTGGAGGTCAGAGGACAACTTCTAGGAGTCTGTATTCACCTTCTCCATGTGAGTCCCAGGGATTGAACTCTGGTCATCAGGCTTCAAGGCCTTTACCCACTGAGCCATCTCACTAGCCTTTAAGACAGAGTTTTTAAGTTTGTTCTTTAATTAAAAACTAAGTTCTTACCATATGGTGGTTGTACACATCTTTAAGCCCAGCACTCGAGAGGCAGAGGCAGGAGAATCTCTGAGTTTGAGATCAGCTTGGTCTACAGGGTGAATTCCAAGACAGCCAGGGATACACAGGAAAGTCCTGTCTCAACTGAAACAAACAAACAAAACTGAGTTCTTTAACCACGTCAGAACATGGCAAGAGTGGGCAGGCCCAGTAACGCCCATCTTGAGATGGGGGAGATACAGAAGAGAATAGGCGTGCAGGATCGGAGGACAAAACAAGCCAAGCCACTGTGGCACTAGCGCCTCTTCGCTGCTCACACACAGGTTGTTTGGAGGCACCCTTATGATCTGGAGAGGAGGCAAAAGCCCTGCTTTGCCTCTCAGTTGGACTGACTCAATGTGGTATAAAGTCAAAGTGGGTAGAGGTTTAGGCTTCAGTGAAAGACAGCAGCAAGGCAGAAATCCTCCCAGCAAGCTCTATAAGCTGAGAATAGACAGACCAATGAGCGGCGGTCAGTGACTGAGCTAACTGGCAAGGGGCCTGAAAGGAGCAAGATTAGAAGGTCACAGACAAGGAGTTCAGGATAGTGATAGGTGAATGAATCAATGAACATGAGCACAAAGTATGACGGTCACTGTAAACTATGTTAATGACCATCAGACAGCAGTCACCCTGGAACAGGAGCTAGATCATCACCGCACAGACAAAATGAGTTATTCAGTTGTTGGTAAAAATGAATGCATAGATGAAGCAACCGTTAGGGTGGGGATGGGTGGATGGATGAAGCAAGCAAGCTAGTCAGGGGCTTATCTGGCACAGGTGACATTCATCAGGGTTGATTCTACTTCTGCAAAATGTTGGGTCTATCAGTAACACAGACCAATGCAGCACCCCTAGGATTGTTTCATGCTCTTGGAAGGCAAGTTGATTGTTTGGGGCTCTAGCCATTCTGAAGGGAACAGGCATATTCTGGTTATGGGGTTGCCTTTTCTCCCTACACCATTAGCTGGTACCATTGATTGGAGACTCACACAGAGTTTTTGGCCCACCAATGTGGAATGTTATATAGTATTCATCATGTCCCACCAATGGACCTGATCTACAGCAGAGGAGATGCAGAAGTGAGCCCATGACATGGAACTCATAGATCAGATCACACACTCTACCACCAGCAACTGCCAGCCCTAATAGAACAATAGATGGCCTGTGGCAGGCACAACTGAATCACTAGCAAGGAGGTGATATTCTATGAGAATGAGGCACCATGTTCTTAGATATGAGTTCTTAACTGAAGGCAGTTTTGCCCCCTAGGTTGTATATAGCATTGTCCAGGGAGTGGCAGAGAGGATGGTGTTTTAAATCAGGTGTCAAAGAGGCCTCATTGAGAAGATGCCATATAAGAAAAACCATGGTGAGAGAGCCAAACCACTGGAAATATTACAGGAGAGGGCCAGAGCAAGAACACAGACGGAAGGCAGGAGCCAGGGGGTTTCAACAGCCCCCCGGAGGACAGCGAGGATAGTAAGAACAAGACAGGCAATACACAGACAAGAACTGAAACCGGGGCAGGGATACAGGAGTGAAGGGTCAGGTGATGGAAGACAATGGGGGCAATTTAGGGCTGTTTGCTGTTTTCTTTCCTCTATCTCTTTTTTGTTTGTTTGTTTGTTTTTAAGACAGGATTTCTCTGTGTAGCCCCTGCTGTCCTGGAGCTAGCTCTGTAGACCAGGCTGGCCTCAAATTCACAGAGATCTGCCTAAGAGTGCTGTGGTTAAAGGTGTGCACCACCATACTCCTCTATTAGCTTTGGCTTTGAATGAAATAATATTGTAATTTGGGACTGAAATGTTCCTCATAATGCTAGAATTATTATGTGTTTGAATACTTGCTTCTGAGCTGGTAGTGGTATTTGGGAAAGTTGTAGAATCTTTTGGGGAGGCCTAGATGGAATTAGTGGGTCACTGTGGGGCATAGGCTTTGAGAAGTAGAGCCAGGCTCTGCTGTGGGCCTCATCTTTGTATTTCTTGGTCTGCTGAGATGTAACAAACTATATCCCAAGCTCCGTCCACCATGGACAGAGACAGCCACCATGCCTTACTGGGATCCTTAAACTGTATGCCCAAAGGAGTCTTGACTTCCTTACTTGTTTTTTGTTAGGTATTTTCTTAAAGTGAAGAAAGAAATTAATACAGATAATGATTTTCCTTGATGCTCTGGTGCTTCCTCTTGCCCTAGCATACTAAACTAGAATTGCTATAGATCCCTTTGTCCCCCACTTTATTGCTAACACCCTGTAGATACTCTGTGATGGTTTTGACACTAGGAGGTCATTGTGAAGAGAGAGAGAGAAAAATAAGGAAGTCAAGACATCTGATCAGCCATTCAGTCAGACTTCACACAGACCATAGCAAACTTCTGGAACTGTACATTATTCAGGATACAGCACAGTTCTTCTTCCTCCTCCTCTGCCTCCTCTTCTTCTTCTTCCTCCTCTTTTTTCTCTTCTGATTTTTTCGAAGACAGGACTTTTCTGTGTAGTCCTGGGTGTCCTGGAACTCAGTCTGTAGTCCAGGGAACTAAACCCAGGTCCTCCGCAAAACAAGAAGTGCTCTTACCCACAAAGCCATTCTTGGTCGTTACCATAGAGTATGGCATCTAACACTTTCAGGAACTCTTGGGTGAACTGTTTAGGGTCAGGTCAGGTGCCCATCCTTGCTCCAGTTAAATGTGGCTGGGGTGGTAAAGTCACTTGATACTACATATAGTCTTTGATGCATAAGAGGGCACTCGGGCCCCTTCTCTTGGCAGGGAACTGTAGTTGTTGCAATTATTCAGGGGCTAATAGATCCCTCTTTCGTACAATTTAGTACAGTGATTGGCAAATGGAACTATTAGTTAATCAATTGATCTTGTCTAAAGCACAGAGCCTAGCACAGATCAGACACGATGATTATTTTGGGATAGAAAGCCATTGTATTCAGCAGCACAGCCCAGAAGGAAGCAGTCTAGAGTGGTGGCTGTGCATGCTGATTCCTGCATTTGGCTGCTTGAGTTCAAGTTCCAGCTCTGCTGCCTAGCAACCATATGACCCAAGCAAGCAACTTACCTATGAAACTTAGTTACAGCATCTGTAAAATGAGACCACAGAGACACCCAATGTCTGAAGAATGACAGGTATGTTAAATGGGACAATAGACATTAAGTGTTTTTCTTCAGCCCTTGGCACAGCAATGCCCCAGTAGGTAGCACTACTGTCACTGTTACTCTGAGACTCAAGCTCATGGGTATAAAGCACTTCATACCAGGCTCTGTTCTGGAAGACAGAGGTTTGTGTCACCTCAACTGAAGGAAGAGCAGTCCTACTGTGCACTGAGTTTCTTAAATACACACTAATTCTGAGACTGGCAGGGTCTGATCAGCTAGCTGGGTCTGCTGTCCAAAGATTGGCTGTCTCTTGGTCAGGTCAGGTGCCCATCCCTGATCCAGTTAGCTGTGGCTGGGCTGCTCTTACTAGATGACAAGTAGCCTGGAGTTTATGGGTCATCCAGAAATCCAGAAGACTGTGGCTGACTTTAGTAAAGAAAAATACTATGAGGAGGATATATTGAAAACCTTCCTGGTTTTCAGACTGGTGATAAACATATTAGTTATTTGGACAGACTAGATGCTATTCCTCCTATCTCCTAAAAGGAAGGAATATCCAGGCAAAGTGAGAGTGAAACACACACACACACACACACACACACACACACACACACACACACACAC
>LOJH01016024.1:2130-20820 GCA_001685095.1 Ellobius talpinus | reverse complement strand
TGACAAATGAGGCCCCCTAGTGACAGCAAGCAAAAGGTTGCAGGTGCCCAGTCCATAGATGGAGATGGGAATGGCAGCTAGGTCCACACAGCCCGCCCCCAAACCCTATGATCTACTCACAGCTGCAGACCTGAGGTCTGCACATGCCCAGAGCATCAGCACAGCCCTAGAAAGACTGGGCATTGCAATTATTCTCCAATCGCTGGGCAGTTAAAGCATGAGGGTGCTATCCAGATTGCCCAAGCCTAAGCTTGTGGAGTGCTGAAGCCAGACAGTGTGATTTGGGGGTGTCTGCACTTGTCTGCCACGATCCCCAGTATGAGCTTGTCTTGGACATCTTGGACCTGAAGGTTTTGGTCTGGGGAATTTGGCAGGACCTGCCTAGAATCAAGCTTAGATGACCCAGGTCCTCAAAGCAGGATCTGGAAGGCACTGTGTGGGTAGACAGCACCAGGAGAGGTGGGGCTACACGGCACAGTCATCCCCAGACCTGCAAGTTGATCCATATTCTCTCTATGGGGTCCACCGCCACCGAATGCCCAGCCTCCAGCACCTCCAGGCCCCCACTTCCCTTCCTGGTGAAGAGTGTAAAGACAGCTAATAAAATCGTCAAACTTGTCCTTTTTCTTTTTCAAAGATGTCCCTGTTCTGCAGTTGCCATGGTGACACCTGCCAGCTTTTCTGAATTCAGAACTCAAAGCCCTCCAGTGGCCTCAGCAGCCTGCCCCCACTTTGTTTCACCTAGCTCAGGCTCCACCAACCCCAGGCCATGCCCATCCAACTCCATCACTGGTAGCCCCAAGCCACTTCATCCCTGCCCGGGCCCTACCCACTCTACTCTACTCTACTCTACTCGCCGAGCAGGTCCCGCCCACTCCAGCTCCACATCCTTCCCATGCCCTGCTCCTGCCAGATCCACCCCTCCCCACATCTCATCCATTCCTGCCCCACCCATGTCCAGTTCCACCATTGGAGGCTTCACTTTCTGCCCTGGTCCTTTTCCCTGCTCCTCAAGGTCTGAAAGAAATAGCACTGACTGGGTAAAGCAGGACTTCAGAAGAGCCTGGAAGTCCAGGCAGATAAGTGACAGTAATGAGCTCCCGTGTGATACAGGTCTGCCAGGGGCACAGAGAAACGACTAGGCTGCCAAAGGGCTGCTCTGCCAGCCAGCTCCCTGTCTCCACTGCAGCTGCTGTCCGGGATGTTTCCCTGGTCTCTCTTCCGGCCTTTGGAATTTTGTCTTCTTCCACCAAGGCCCAGAGGGCACCAGAGCGGCTGAGAAAATAAAGATCAGTGAAGAAGGCCCTGCTTGTGAGCCCGACCCTGGGCACGCTGCTTCTGCTCCCGGCCCTGGGCACGCTGCTTCTGCTCCTGGCTCTGGGCACGCTGCTTCTGAGCCCCACCCTGGGCACGCTGCTTCTGAGCCCCACCCTGGGCACGCTGCTTCTGAGCCCCACCCTGGGCACGCTGCTTTGGTACTCAGAATGTATCCTCCTCACTGGCATGCCAACTCCAGACACTCGCATGCCGCCTGCCAACGTTTTCTGCTTCCAGATCCCTTCATCTCCTGCGAAAGCTTCCCCTCCTAGGGACTCAGCGGGCCTTGGTCAGTTCCTCTCTCCCTTCCTCTCAGAACTTGAATCCTGAAGTAGCAGGCAGAGCTGCTGTCCTTACTGCCTCTACTCTAGAACCTATCCATTCTTCCTGGGGTCACAGGGCTTCTCAAGGAGGTAGGGGTGGGGTGGAGGGACCAGAGGTATGTTCTCCACAGGTTTACCTTTGACCTATGATGGAGGCTCTTTCTGATGAGGACACAGAAAGTGTCCTTAGTGATGGGACCATTTACTAAACACTGTGTGCTGCTCTATCGGAGGAGTCTTACTGGATCAGCTCCTCCGAGCCCACAGATACTAGGCAGAGTTCACCATCCCCATGCTGACTGTGTCTGACAGGAAATGAGGGAAGCCACTGTGTGATGGGATGCCTGGTATGCGCTGGGGAGGGATGAGGCCCAGAGGTAGAAGCAGGGTCCCCCTTCTGAGACAGGCTCTGCCCTTGGACTCCATATGCACTCAGGCACATCAGAATCCCACACTGCATCCTTGAGCCCAAGCTGAAGGTCACCCCCGAGTCATTCTATCCCAAGCCAGATAGCATGCTTGGCTCACAGAGAATGGCTACCTCTGTCTGCTCTTTGCTGTTGTAATCGTTTTTTTTTTGTTTGTTTGTTTTTTGTTTTGTTTTATTTTTTGAGACATGATTTCTCTGTGTAGCCCTGGGTGTCCTGAAGCTTGCTTTGTAGACCAGGCTGGCCTCAGAAATCCATCCGCCTCTGCCTTCTGAGTGCTGGGATTAAAGGTGTGTGCTCTGCCCACTTCTAACAGGCAAAAAGGAGAAGGCCTACATCCGCAGGAGTTTCTTACCTACCTCTGCCTGCTCTGGAGCCTCACTAGCCCATTGCCACTTCTTAGCAAAGGGTGTCATGAACACACACACCCACACACACGCACACGCTGTATAGGCCACAGGATGGAGGGTTTCAAGAGCCAGATGATGGCCCTGGCAGAGACAGAGATGAAGTCTACTGAAGCCTCCAGGCAGGCCCCTGACCCTCCAGGAGAACAACTCATTCGCCCATCCGCTACCTTCCCTGACTCTGTTGCTCTACTTTAGCTGAAGCAGCAGCTCCTCTCCATGTCCCCAGCAGGACCTCCCTGCAGCCTCTTCGTGGCCAGCACCTGGAACGCTTCAGTGCACACACAAATCACCTGTGAAGCTACTTGCTCTGGAGGCCTGAGGCCCTAAGGGTGGTCTGTCTGTGCTCTCCAGAGCAGTATAGGTCTCGCTGTCCTATGACACCCTCCCAGAGCCGGCTTGGGAAGAACTCAGTCATGGACTCCACTCCTCCCTGAGACCTTCTGGACGCTTTTCCTCTGGATCCAGACAAAGCCCATGAGCTTCGAGTTACAAAGCACAACACTGGGTCCCCTACAGAAGAGAACTTTGTCTCATTTACAAGGTGTGAGAATTGTAAGAGTTGCTTTAATAAGACCCTCTCTGCACACTCACCCCTCGATCTGATTGGACAGAAGCAGGTGGGGGTGGAGCCATGAGAGAACTCGAGGGAAAGGGAACCGAGATGCTGGCGACTGTAAGCCCCCTCAGGACCCGAGGGTGCTAGGGGATGACACGGAAGAGGGAAATAAAAACTGCCCTCCACAGACTCCACCCGACACCTCTCTGTGTGAGGAGCAGTTCCCAGGAAGGCTGCAGCATGCAAAAATGCGTCAACTGTCTGGCCCAGAAGGCTTGTGTGCACTCAGTAAAGATGACACCATGAAGTCACTTGGAAGGAGGGACCTCCCCCCTGAACATCACAGAGGGGAAGAGCCCCTTCCCTCCCACAGTGTGCAGCTCTGGATTTGATTAAGTCTCAAGATTAATTTTTCCCTGTGACAGAGTGGCCAGCCTGGAAGCCATAATCCCTTCAGGCGTTCAGCATGTTTATCATGGTGAGAGGGCGCTTAGTGTCGCCATTAAAATGTTGAGCTGAGCCATCAGTTCTTTGTGAATTTACTCAATATGTTTGCTCTCCGCAGCTGGCCCTGTTCCTCCAGAAGGAGATGAATCAATGCATGATAATGCCAGCCACGAGAAATGGTCCTGCCACATGACAGCAGGGTCCTGACAGAGGAGAAGCCTCTGGTCCAAGTCCTCGAGGTGGTGGGTTAGGCCAGGCTGCTGGCCAGAGCTGGGAGAACTAGAGTGAGGGCTTTTCTGGCAGCTCGACTTCAAGCCCCTGAGAGGACTCAGGATGAATCCAGGGATCTGGGCTGCAAGGGCACTTGGCTGTCGTAGGCCACCAGGACAAGGTTTCAGGGTAAGTGGCCCCAGAACAGCCTGAGAGAAGGGTTCAATAGCACACACCCAGAAGGCAACCCCTGGACATTGCTAGAGCAGAAGGGAGGTGGGAAAGAAAATATGAAACAGAGGTTTATATCACAGTGGTGGCAGCCAGAGGCTCTGGGGACATTTGGAAGACTGTGTAGCACTAGGCGTAGCACAAGAAAAAGCACTATCCACTCATCCCCCTCCTGCGTGGGCAGAAGGACCATGATGGAAGTCCCAGTTAGTCACTGTTTGAGGATTGCCCCGAGAACAGGAACAAAAAGCAAGATGTGCTGGCCTATCGATGTAGCTGCACCCACTTCCTTCCCAGGGGTCAAGCAGAACCCATGGACCATGAATGCCACCCCTGACTTTACATGAACTCATGTGTCTAAGGTGTGGTGGAATTCCTGAGCAGGGAGGAGCTCAGCAGGTGACAAGATCTTGTGGCAGAGTCCTACAGGCTGCAGGGGACCTCTAGGACAGGAGAGGGTGTCACCCTGGGACTCTTCCTAGACTGGAGATGGGTGGAGGACCAGATGATCTTCTAGACTGTTCTCTTGGTGCAGACTACCCCCAGCCATGGCCCGTGGCTACATTGCAGGTTTATAAAGGAGGGAGCTGTGCAAACAGAGACAAATGAATGAAATGGGGTTGGGATGGAAAGTTAAGCCAATGGGAAAATGCAGTAGAGTCCCACAGGAATTCACAAGGAGGCAGAAGGGTAAACAATGAGGCCTGGTATGTACAGGATAACGGTACATCTAATAACATGTCTTGGGCTGAGAAAGTCAATAGGTTTGTAAAGTGTTTGCAGAGGCAACATGAGAATTCAAGCTCAGATCCCCGGCACCCACATACAATGCCAGGTACCTGAAGTCCATCAGAGGCAGGTAGATCCCCAGAAATCACTACTCAGACACTGGACCTCTGGTCTCTACAGGCACATGCATGCACACACAAACACATATACCACATGTGTGAAAAATAACTAAAAATAAAAGCAAAGACATGTCTCAACCACTCCAGGACTTCCTTTTGGAGATGGGGGTTATGTGGAAGAAGAAGGAAGGACAGGGGTGTGGCCAGCAGGGAATGGAACATCTTCTATGTGATGATATCCTAAGTCAACCAATAGCAGAGGAGGGAGTCAGGTTGCTGAGACAAGAGCTGGTCCCCTGTTTGGGGAAGGTGACAAGGTTCCATGAACGAGAATAAAAAACTCAAGGCTGGGGCTGGAGAGATGGCTCAGCGGTTAAGAGCACTGACTGCTCTTCCAGAGGTCCTGAGTTCAATTCCCAGCAACCACATGGTGGCTCACAGCCATCTATACTGAGACCTGACGCCCCCTTCTGGTGTGCAGGCACACATGGAAGAAATGCTGTACACATAATAAATAAATAAATCTTAAAAAAATGAAAGAATAGAAAAAGGAAAAACTCAAGGCTGGAAGTTCTTATCAGCTGGCCTAAGAGTAGGGCAGGGCAAGGCCATGGTCAGAGGACATCCTTGGGATGTGTGAAGACATGTCGGAACAAGTCGGAAGAGCACCCCAAATCTGCCTGCGCTGCTGTGCCTGTCCCTTTTGGTTCCTGTGCTCGGAGGTCCTTCTGGCCCTGAGTGGTTGTCCCGACAGCAGCTGTTCCATTCACTCAGGGCAGAATGTCTCCACTGCCCAGTTCTTTCCTTCCCTGTTCCTCAGCCCTTCCCCCAGGAGGTGACTCTACATTTCTCTTCCAAGGTCCTCGTTCCCATGATCCTTGAAAGTGGTCAGAATCTATCGCTCCTCTGCAGCCTTCATCCTGATCCTAACTTTTAAAAGCTTGACATGGCGATCCACCCATCTGGCCGGTGTCAGGGTTCAGCTCAGAGGGTCCCGGGGCAGATCCCCCTCTTGCAAAGCCTTTTACCAACTGAGCTATCTCCACAGTCCACTTGTTTGACTTGAGAAAAAAAAATGTGGAGCCGAGCAAGAGGGTCTAGGGAGCTGCTCCATCCTGTCTGTCTGTCCATCTGCCTTCATTCACTTTCCTTCTGTCACTCATCTGTCCCCACACTCCATGCCATGCGTAGGTGGACTCATCCCCTGGCTCCCTACTTGCCCCCTTCATCTCTGATGTCTCCACTCGCTGTCTCCCAAGGGCACTTCACATAACCTTGCATGGCCTCCTCCCCCATCCAGCCTGGCCTTCCCTCCACCAGGATCTCCTGAGCACTATGTGTCAGCCTCGGGTTCTCTCACTGGACTCTGAGAAGTGGACCAGAAACTGCTGCTTCCAGCCAGCTGGGGACATCAGGCCCCAGGGAAGCAAACATCTCGCCAGGCTTTCTCAGAGACTAGGAAGGAAGTGGCTTCAATTAATTTACAGTTGCCTTCCCAGATTGGAGAACAAGTGGGGAGATGGGAAAATTAACCTTTTCAAAAATGCAATTTCATAAAATCGTTGCGCTTGGAAGAGACTCTCTCATTATTGCTATTATTTATGGCTGTCCATGCCTTAAGCTACCAGCCATGTGCAGAGATGGAGGAGGAACAGGTACTGCCCGCTTTCATGGAGGAAGAGGAGCTGATTGAAGCCCTGGTGTTGCAGTCAGTCACATAACACAAACCCAGTGGACCCCATAGGGCACCTGCAGCTTTTTGGTAGAACTGGCCCCACTGGGGATGCATGTTAAATCATTGTAGAGACTGTCACAGAGGAAGCCATTGCTGTCCACTCCTTCTCAGTCCTGCCAACTGCACTTAGCCACCAATGTCCTTCCATGGCTACCACAGGCCACAACTGTGAGATCAGTCTGATGTGCAGTCTGGGAGTGCTCATATCCTAAGCTCCATCTTGCCAGGGCTGGGGCATCAGAGGATCCCAGTGCCACCACTTGCTCTAGAAACATGGTTAGGCTCCCTCTACCACCGCAGCCTGGGCTATGGAGATTCCTGTCTTCCTGAACTCTGCTATTCCCTTCCCAAAGGCAGCTTCCTAGCTGAGTTCTCTTCATCCGTGGGCCTCAGTTGTAAAGTAGTCATGGCTGCCTAGACAGCTGTAGCAGCACAGAGAGCTGGATCCGGGGGCTGTCGGGGTGGATGTGGGCCATGTAAGGCTTCAGAGAGAACAATTTACACTGAGGATAACTGGAGCCATGGCAGGGAGGAAAGGCAATGAGATACCTCCTGTTTCTAAAATCCTTGCTCACATGCTCTTCAGGGCCTCACCCTCTATCCGCCCTCCGCCCTCCTGCAACCCCAGAGGCCAACTCTAACCCTAACTTTGTATTCTGTGTCCATCTTAATGTATGTCTCCAGGGTGTGGGAATGAAATGTCTACCAGTCTAGTCAAGGCCATCACCATACAAGGGACCTGGTCCCCTCCCTTCAGTACCACAGAAAGCACGGAGGAGTCAGAAGGCCTGGCTCCATCCCTCTGCGACTGTTTCTGCTGTGTGATCTTGATAGATAAGTAGCACCACTTCTGTTTCCTTCTCTGGAAGACCGAGAGTTTGGGTTTTGTGGTTTACGGTCACCTCCAGGGATAGGACACTCCTCTGTCCCTGGGACACAGGGAGGAGATTTAGGCTGTGGAAATCACTGGACAGAATCTCCCACTTGGGAGTTGGATCTTCCCCTGGGCCCTGAAGTTGGGTGAAGCTGCAAGGTGAGGTCCCCTCCTTCCTGCCCAGCTTCACCTCCACCTCATTTCTGAAAACCAAGCAGGATGCACATGGAACCTGCCAAGTTAGGTCAATGTGCACCACTATTTAACGAGACACGGACCTGGCTATGTGTGTGGTTTTAAATAGAGGTTTCTTGGAGCTGTTTGTTTCTCTCGGAATGAAAAACAATTGATTATCATTAGACCCACTTACTGAGGCTGGTGAGTCTCCATATGAGCCGGTCTGGGCTTTGCAGAGGCCCAGGTGATCTGTGTCCTGGGTAGGCCACAGCCTGATCCCAAGCAGGGCAAGTGTCTGCTACTCAGTCTTCCTTTTGCAGAGATTAGGGAGAGCAAAGTTCAGGAGGGACAGTGTAGGACCTCTGTCACTAGCAGAGGCAGCACCCCTGCAGAGCATGGAAGAACAGGAGAGTCCTGCCCACCTCCCGAGCACTTGTTCTAAGATCCTAGGAGACCCGCTGTCCTCAGTGTGTGCCCTTCCATCCTAATGGTGGCTGAGCAGCAGCAACTTAATATTTGATGATGTCAAGTCATAACAAGGATGTCCACAAACATAAAGCAAGCCTTGTAGGAGGGGACATTCTAATGAGACAGCATTCATAGCAGGCGACCATAATAGAGTCCTGGACACTGGGACCTGAACCATGGCTGAGGGTTAGGGATAGAAGTATGTATGTCTGTGAATACGTTCCCTGACGTTACCAGTCCATTTGGCTCTCTTAGTTTCTCTTCATGACACTTCAGTTCCCTTTCGGGTACTTACTTGTAGTTGATTTTGACTTGAGCCCTGACTTATGTGAAGGATTGATACTAGTTTAATGCTTCCCGACCCTTTCCAGAGGCACAGTGCTAGTTTTACAAGTAAGGCCAGGCCTACTGTGCACAGAAGCCATGCAGGATGCCAGGCTGGCTTAGAACCCAGCCCTCTGCCTTCATACCCCCTCTGTGAGCTTCACTTGTTATAATGGGTCCATGCCCCGCCCAGAACATGTCTTGCCTTCTCTTGACTGTGAGTGGGCCTGAGGCTACCCCCTGCTTTCTCCAGTAGCCCCAGGATCCATGAACTGCTTTCTGTCCTTTCAACCCTCCCTCTTTTGGTGTCTTTTGCTCAAGGTCTTTTGCCTCATATTCGCATCTTCCTCACTAGACTGAGCCTGGACAAGAAGCAGCCACCTGGTGTCCAGTCCAGCCCCAATTTGCCTCACCCCATTCTGTCAGCCCCAGAGCTCTATCGTGGTCATGTTCCAGGCTTCAGAGAGTGTCTGCCTCCAGTTCCCCAAGGACAGACCACGTGGCTCAGCAAGGCACTTAACCACATGAGTATGCCATTCACTGGAGGCCAGCCTGCTTCTGTGGTAGACCAGAGACATACACCATGGTTCTGGGAAAGGACCAGCAGGTGGATGGACCCCTTGGGGGCAGGCAGTAGGGGAGCTGCCAGCTAGAGTTGTGGCTGGTCACATGTTTACAACCCAAACTAGTCAGGGATCTACGGGGAGCAGGGCATAGTGGGAGAAAGGGCTTGGTGGAGTCTGTCTTGGGTACAAGGTGGACTCAAACCCTATTCCTGGCTTTGTCCCTAATATCCAGGGCGACCTTGGTTCATTTAAGTTCCTCAAATGTGAAATCAAGGGCACTGGACTTGCTTATCAGACAGCAGACTGAGCTCTCTTTTCTCCACCTCTCATTATCAAATTCCCATCTAGTAAGTAAGTCATTGTGTCATACAGACTACATGGTGGCATCGTGTCTACGGAAGGAAGGAAAGAGCTGTCACAGCAGGCCAGGGTAGGACTGGGTACCCACATGCCTCAGTTTCCACTTCTATGTGGAGGAAGTTTTATGTGACAATGCCCTATTTTTCCAGAATTCCACACTGTCTTCCCTCAAATGGATGCCTGGCCTTTGCAAACGGTCTTGTGCTCCTCAGGAAGCAAGGGCGATGACAGAAACACAAGATCTTGTCACCAACGGCCGCCACACAGGGTACTGTTAAAAAGCCTCAGAAATGCCACCTCCCCAGTCTGGGCCCCCACAGCCATTTATCACCCTTACGGTTGTGGATAGCCTTGAGAGGAAACTGACCTTGAGGAGGGAAACAGAGGCACTGGAGGAGGACATGTGAGACAAGGATGGGACAATGACTTCAGGAATCCACAACCTGGGCCCACCTGAGAGTCCTGGTTACCTCTAGGTAAGCCTGGCAGAGAGCCAGTGGAGGAAGAGTCATTGCCATGGGCATGGGAAATGGGAAGAAGGGAGGGTTTGTCACACAGAGAGAAGTAAAAGGTATCCCGGTGCATAACAATGCACTCTCAGCTTCATCCATGGCTGAAGAAGACTGGGAGACAGAAATCCACACACACAAGGACTGTTGGCAGAGAATCCAGAGCCCATGGCTGGGGACCATGATAAACACATGAAGGTCTTCTAGGTAATCCCTTCTTCATGCTTCCGCTTCTATCATCTACCCTGAGGTCACCATTTTACCCCATGCCACATGAACATTTATGCACATTTGCTCCCAGGTACAGATGCTTCCATGCTCACCATTATAGGCACAATGAAACACAAAGGTGCCTGTAGACACTGCTCACCCTTGCCCAGGTCCAAATGTGCCAGCATACTCACTAGAATCGGCCCTGGCATAAGACAGGATGGAGTCATCCAAGGCCTGTGCTCCGCGGAGCTCACATTCTATGCATCGGCTGCAGAGTCACGCAAAGACACATCCCTCGGACCCCTGCGTGCATGCAGCGCCTAAATAGTGACTCCACACAAGTACTCAAACAGTCCCCAGACAGAGTGTCTGCTACATGCATCCCAGAAAGTGTGGCTAGCCCTGGAGATCCACAGGTAAGAGTGACAGTGTGACCACCCTGGTCACAAACACCTAGTACAAAATATCCACGCCCAGCCTCAACCACTTCAAGTTCACCAGGCATGCACATGCGCATCATGAATTTAAGGTCAATTCACTAGTCAAGACATTTGCATGGCAACCCAGAAAACAGCTCATTTCGAACCAGGGCCCTTCCCAAGTTCAGGGCAGACCTGCGAGTGTTGCTCTCTCCACCTGGCTACAACTCTCCTTTCACCTAGAACCATCTGTACCCCTCCCCATCAGTTTCCTGGCTTTATCAAAGTGCCACAGGCATCCCGCATGCATCCTCCAGTGTGTCTGGTCCCACCTAGTACTACTCCAGATGTCCCCCAGACTACCCTCAGTCAGGACAGGGGCCAAGTGCAGGCCCAGATGCCTGGGGTTTTTGCTGAGACATTATATTGCAACAGAGTCTGTTTCTTCCTGACTATTTTTTTCTTTTTTCTTTTTCTTTTTTTGCTTTTGCTTTTAAATAATCAGAAATAACTTGGCTGTAAAAATGTGCTTTGGGCAGAAAGAAGACTTTCAGGGTCAGAGCCCAGGAGAAGATTTTTTGCTATACAGTTTCAGGGAAAATAGCAGGCACTCAGCAATTTCCATTCTTCAAGGGACAGAGAGAAAATACAATTGGAGTGGATTCGGGGCTGCACAGAAATCCTCTCCAGGCCAAGGCCCACATACTGGAGAGCTTGACAGTGGGCAGAAGGGTCAGAGGGGTCAAGCAGAGGCAGGGGGCTAGATTTTCTCTGGATTTGCTGGACTGGTTCTACATAGAAGACCCCCACACCAGAAGCCCCAGGAAGAAAGTTGGTCAGGGTAGTGATTTTGGATCTTGGCCCTCAGTTTGCAGCCAGTCTCTTCTGTCCGCGCAACTCCCATGTGTGGGAGAGGTCCCATGACTTCCAGGGCAAAAGAGGGGTTTTGAGATAGTGTGGGATTCATCCATGTGAGCTGTGTAACCTGGGGAAAGGTAAGGTGCCCTTTTACCCACAGGCTTGCGATATCTTGGCGTGTGCTAAAACCTATCTCCTGCCAACACTCTAACACTGGGGAAGCCGCCGCTGTGCTAGGAGAGAAATAGGCCTAGAAAGAAGCTGTCCTAACTGCCAATCCTGCTGGGAGTGGACGCAGGTGTCAGGAAAGGTCCTGTGTTGGAGTCCTCTTGAATCCAGGGGCACCTTCCTATGGAAAGCCAGGGGAGCCAAGGATAGCAAAGGTAGGCGGAGCCATCCAGAGAGAATTGTGGGCCTGAGCTGTGAAAGCAGATGTGGAGTGCATGTGTGTATGCCAGGCCACACCTCGCTGTCCCAGTTGGTTGGGCCTCAGTCCTTCACACCTCCTTGCAGGGGCCACCTCTGCAAAGGAGGACCGTCATGGGTGGGATGGTCACAGCTGGTTCCCTCAATCCTTTTCAGGACATGTGACCTCAAGATGGAAGGAGAAGACAGCCATCCCGTGTGACATGAAGCCCAGCAACTGACCCCACTGAGCAGGGCTTCTCCCCAGCCACCACCCAAGTGGCCCAGAGTCCCAAACCAGGCCAAATCAGCATCCTGCCCGTCAAGGCCTGAGGGAAGGAGCTAGCTTCATTTTCCACCTCCCACTCAGGCAAAGGGGAGCCTGGAGTGCTGTGACTACTAACTTCACATTTTAATTTTTGAAAAGGAAATAGATTCTTTGCAGCCTTTGCTGTAATTGACTCTGGGGCTGCGACTTTATCTCGCAAATGGTTATTTGTGGACTTTCAGAAACCTGTGTCATGGAGGGAAATTACATACTTAGAGATCTGCAGAACCGTGGATTAGGGTCCCAGCGGATTCTAATGATTCTCTGGGTGCCATTAGGGGATAACGTGAAAATGCATATTTAGAGGGTGATTAAGAAGCAAGCAAGCACACAAGGCAAAATTCCTCCTGGAAACTGGTGATTACTCTCAGCAGGAGGTGATTTCTCCTGTTAGAGATCTCAGGGACTGCCTTGCTGTATCCCCCAAACTCCGGGGAGGGGGTGATCCTGCAACAGATCATAAGCAATCAGAAATTTCACCAACTGAGAAAGCCACACTGGCCTTAGGAGGTCTTAACCTCTTGGCCACTCTGTAAGGCTCCCCGAGCCATCAGGCTGTTACTTAACAACTCAGGCCTGGGACTGGTGGGAAGTACTTCCCCCAGAACTAACTGTAAAGAATAAATAAATAAAGCCAGCCCTGGTGGCTGGAGAGATGGCTCAGGGGTTAAGGACCCTCATCCATTTCAGAGCATCCACACTGCGCCATTCACAACTGCCTTTTACTCTGTCTCCAGGGGATCTAACGCCTCAAGCTCCTTTGATCATCAGAAATCATGTGTGAACACCCTCATCCCCGTCCTTATACCCACACATCATTAAAAATAAATCTTTAAAAGATGCCAGGCCTGATGGCACACACTTGTCAGTCAGTTCTGAGAGATGGAGGCAGGTAGGTCCCTGGGGCTTGCTGGTCAGTCTATTGAGACCCTGTCTCAACGCTCAGGGTGGATGGCACCAAGAAAGGCCTTCTGAATTTGTCCTCTGGTCTCCATACGGTTGTCTGTTTCCCAAACACAACATTGCACTCCAGCCAAACTTGTACCATACATGTTCTAGAACCACATTCTGGCATGCGTAAGACCCAAATTGCTTCTCTGACAACTCATTTAGCTGCAATGGAAGTCATGGGTAAAGTTGACCTCATCTCTGTGCATGTGGAAGGTGTGGCCTCACTGCAAGTCTCCCAGGTCTCTCCCGGTACACCTTAGAACCCACAGCAGGGTCCTTCACCTTCATGGCTGGACTTCACCATTTCAGACCTGTTCAAAGGCTTTTACTTCTACATGCCACTGCCCTCCAAATTGGAATAAACCCTGGCTCTTCGTGGGGAGGAGCCTGGGGTGGCATCAGTGGGATTCGTTGCTGAGGACTTCAGCCCCCATGCTTCCAGTATCCAGGCTTCTCTCAACTTCTGCTTTCAAAGCTTGGCTAACCTAGGGCAAATCTGTAAGAAAAAGATCCCACAGCTGTGAGGTCTTACCCTTAAAAAAGGTGACACTGGTGTTGTTGTTCGAGACAGGGTTTCATGTAGCCTAGGTTAGCCTCTAACTTACTATGTAGCTATGGATGACATTGAACTCCTTACCCTTCTGTCTCCACCTCCCAAACACTGGGATTGGTGTGTGCCACCACACCTGGTGGTGGTGGGCACTCTAGAAAACCTGGCAACAATACCCCAGGGATCAGCATTTTGGAGATATCCATCTTGCTTCTGCTCCCTGTATGATGTGACACCGTCGTTCCTGGATCCGGAAGAAGGGACCAGACTCTGGCTGCCTCCCCCACTTAGCACAGCATCACTGCTCATCACTACTAGACCATTAGAGTTTTGACTCACTAGACATGTGGCAGGTTCTTAAGAACCAAAACCATCTGCTAACATGTTAGGTTAGCCTTGCCCTGACTCAGACTAATAGTGTCTTGTTTTAATTTCTGATCTACAAAGGGTTTTCTCCCTATGTTTCTGGCATTCTAACAAAACACATACAGGACTCTGATGATGGCCATTTATTGAATTATTGCTCCATGCCAGATGTACGCTAAGCTCTGAACTCATCTTGGAGAGAGCTTTGGGAAGGTTAGATCCCCAGGCCCTACAGAGAGGCACAGAGACAGAAGTTGAGTGAGCAGGCTGCCAGAATGGAGCCAAATGCTATCTGGGGAGCTCCAAGGCTTTGCTCTTGACCTTGGTGCTGAATATCCTGAAGCTGAGCAGTGAACAGTCAGTGAGAAGGAAAGACAGACAAGGGGCTGAAAGACTTAAGACACCGGAGGGCTTACCTGGAGGAAACCTGCAGAACAGTCCATGCTGCTTAGCTTTTTGTCAGCTTGACACAGACTAGCGTCGTCTAGGAAGAGGGAACTTCACTTAGGAGATGCCAGCATCAGATTGGCCCACAGGCAAGTCTGTGGAGCATTTTCTTGATGGATTATTAATGTAGGAGGCCCTAAAGCACCTGGGTAGGTGGACCTGTGTAAGAAAGCAGGCCGAGCAAATTGTAGGGAGTCAGCCAGTGAGCAGTGCCCCTTCATAGTTTCTGTTTCAGCTTCTGTCAACACGGTATAAGCTGTAAGATGAAACAAACCCTTTTTTCCCCATGTTGGATTTGGTCAATGGTTTATCTTAGCAACAGAAAACCAGACTAACAGAGGATACCCATAAGAATCAGAGCCCATGTCAATCTTCAAGGTGTAGTAGCTATCGGGCAGAAGGTGTGGAAGTGGCATGGAGGGAACAAAGTTCCCTTTGGAAGCCCACAGTTGACCATTTCTAGGGGTATCCATGAATGGTCAGTTAAGAATGTTCAATGATAGTGGTCAGTAAACATCTTTTCCGGCTGGCCATTACTTTGGGTCTGTAGGAGAGGGAAATCAAAAATTCAGAGATACAAGTTCATTTTCATCTAGAAACCAAACTAATGTAGTTAATAGAATTGCCAAAGTTCAACCAAAATGGAGTTTACAGAATGACATGGCCCTGGCTAGCGGCAGGCCTCGGCAAATGGAAAGAATGATGCTTACCGCCTGTTTACAGAGGAAAGAAATCTGGAAGGAGACACTCCTAAGGTGCTGTTTGGGTGTGCTTAGTGCCAAGAAAGACATGTGGTTTTTGAAACATGCCTCTATTAGATTCTTAATAATCAGGGCCATGCATGTGCAGGCCCTGATTAAGCTTCAAGTCAATGCTTGAGGTCACATTCTGGCTGTGACATCACTAGGACAGTAAGATGTGCAAGTAAGGACAAAGAGACAAGAGCATTTGGGAGACAGACTATATGCTCGCCGTGACAGCCCTCAAAGGAGACTCTCCGCCATGGAAAGGAGAGGAAATTGAGGATGGAGTGGCCATTGGCCTCCAACACTGCACAGCACTGCACAGCACAGCACTGCACAGCACAGCACTGCACAGCACTGCACAACAAGCACTGCACAGCACGGCACAGCACAGCACTGCACAGCACGGCACAGCACTGCACAGCACAGCACTGCACAGCACTGCACAACAAGCACTGCACAACACAGCACTGCACAGCACTGCACAGCACAAGCATTGCACAGCACAGCACTGCACAGCACGACACAGCACAGAACTGCATAGCAGGGGAGGCAGGGTGAGATGTGTATCAGGTTCTTTTCTGTTCCCATGATCAAAGACCCTGAGGGGAAGGAGCTTATTTTGGTTTGCAGTTCCAGAGGGGGGAGTACATCACGCTGGGGTCAGGAGTGGAGGTGAAGGGGAGGCTGCAGACAGAAAAAGCATGGCAGCAGGAATTGGAAGCTAGATTGTCACATTGTATCCATACTTAGGAAACAGAGAACAGGAAGCAGGGCCAGACTACAAACCTGAAAGTCCTCCTCCAGCAAAGCTCTGATACTAAAGGTTCTAGCACCTTCCTAAACAGCACCACTATCTGGGGACCCAGTGTTCAAACATGAGGCTGTAGGGAATAGCTCATATTCAAACAAGGTGGTCCTCCACTAGCTGTCACCCTGGGCCAGTCAGCTACACCCAGAACCCCACATCTCCCTAAATTCACATCTGGCGGCCTGTGCAGAGTGCCAGGCACATGGCACTTGGGAATGGTAAGGCACTTGTTTTCCTTCCCAGTGGAGAACATATACCGATACCACTGTCAAAGCGAGAAAGCAGTTCTAGCCAGCATCTCCCACAAGATGTGACAACAACCTGTCTGGCAGGTGACAGAGGAAGACACAAGCCTCTGTAGGCTGCAGAAGTCAGATGTCCATGAAGGAGTCACTCTCCCAGCTCCCAGCTCAGTCAGGATGCAAGCTGGATGTCATGATTACAGAAATTCAAGGGGCTGGGGAGAAGGTCCAGTGGATAAAGCCATCTGCACTACACTTGAAGACAGGTTTGGATCCCTAAAACCCATGAAAATGGTGAGTGGACATTGTGGCCTGCCTATCGGTGCTTAAAAGGTGGATGGAATTCCCCAGGGCAAGCTGGCTAGCTAGGGTAATGGGTGAACTCCGAGTTAGACTGGCAGAATAAATGAACGAAATGGAGAGCAGCTAAGGAAGACTCCCTGTGTCAACCTATGACCTCCACATACATAGACACACACCTTCATCTTCCCACTGAAACATACATACCCACAGGCATGCCCATCCTATACATATGCACAGATTGAAAAAAAAAACCCTAAAGGATGTTTATAATAGAGGTAATTTTTCAGTGTATCCTTGGTCAAGATCTTCTCAACTCTTAGCTGTAGAGATGGGGGATGGAACAAGGACCTATGCCATGTGTTCAGGAGGCAAGATATGTCAGCCATTGTCTATTAATGAGCTCAATATTCAGTCATCACTCACTTAAGGGACTAGAACAGAAAAGCTGATGAAGGCATTACCCAAAATCTCTCATTTAACAAGGTTTCTATTTTGTTTTTCTTTTGGACACAGGGCCTCAAGCAGCCAAGGCTGGGCTCTAACTTACTGTGTAGCTGAGGGTGACTCCTACCTCTACCACCTGAGGGTTGTGATCACAGGTGTGTGTCAGCATTACTCATTACGTTGCTCTGGGACCTTATACATGCCAGGTGAGCATTCTATCAACCCAGCCCCATCCTCAGTGGTCTAAATAAGAATTTTTTTAGTCTTCTGTGCACTAGGTGTTGTGAACAGGGAAGAGAGAAATGACCGATGCCCTTGTGGGCAGAGCATTCTGGCACCAGGAGACAGATTGTAAACACACACAGGACAAGTGGCCGTTAGCTCATCTGTGCAGAGGTGAAAAGAGCAGAAAAAATTCCACCAGAGATAGGGGCAGGAGGCTGAGTGGGAGAGGAGATGCTATAAGGGGCCTAGAGTTCTTACTAAAACGGTGATGGGAACAAAGGAAACTTGTTCAAAGTGATGTCCAGGCTGGGTCTCAGGAAAATGAACAAGCTCAGAGAGTGGTTGGCAGAAGGGAGGGCAGTATGTCAGAGAGCCAGAGTACTGAAAGCTCAAGGTGACCCCGAGCAGCTACCAGAAGAGAAGCCTGGCCAGAGTGGGCCCTGGTGGGAGCAGGGGTATGCATGCGGAGGAGGCCTTGTCACAAAGCCTAGTGTGACAGGCTGACATTTGAATGCCATTCAACAACCTTAGGGAGCTATTTTCCATTTTGATTTGTTTTTGAGAGGAAGATCTCCTGTAGCCCAGGCTGGTCTTGGGCTTGAACTCATCATGTAACTGAGGCTGGTTTTGAACTCCTGATGCTCCTGTATCTACCTCCCAACTGGTGATGGGACTATAGCTAGGCATCAGCACACATAGCTTTGCTTTGCTCTTGACTTTTAAGACAGAGTCTCACTATACAGTCCTGGCTATTGTGTGTGGAATGCACTGTGCAGACCAGGATCTCCCCAACCTTTAGTGAGGCTTCTACCACTGTCTCCCAAGTGCTGCGGTTATAGGTAGTCACCACCACAGCTGCAAAGTTTGAGAAGATTTCATCTGGAGACATGAGATATTCTTGTTTTAACAGAATCTGTCGGAAGTGCGTAAGAGAAAATGCTAGAAAAATTTTCTGAGCGTCAGTTGGTTCACAGAACTAGATTGGAAAGAAATGATTCCATGAGTCAAATGGAGGGGAGGAAAAAATACCAACAACACATATTTACATACATACATACAAAGTGGATATTTATGTCACATATGGTACATTATATATTCCTATGCAAATCAGCATTGCTGTTTGATGAAAAGGAAATTACATATGTATGTACTTTTACATGAATATACATGCCAGTGAAGGTAAAGGATCTGAGAAGGTCTGCAGTAGGTTTGCTTTCCCACCTTTGGAAAATGCTTGATGTCGCAGCAGCAGCATTTTCGAGCTAGCCCTGCCTCAATCCTTTCCTTTCTCTCTCCCCTACCCCCATACCCCGAATCACTTCCTAGAGGATCACCCAGTGTGGGGAAACTGAGAGTAGTCCCAATTCCCTATGCCCTGTCTGATTTCCCTTAAGCCCTTGGCTGGAGGTGCCATGGAGCTGGCAAGATGGCTAAGCAGGCAAAACCACTTACTGCCAAGCTTGACGACCTGAATTTAATCCCTAGGACCCACATGGTGGAAAGAAGGAATGAATTCATGAAAGTTGTCCTCTGACCTCCACCTGTATGGAGAACACACACACACACACACACACACACACACACACACACACACACACACAC
>LOJH01016023.1:0-15449 GCA_001685095.1 Ellobius talpinus | reverse complement strand
AGAGCTAGTTCCAGGATAGTCTCCAAAGCTACAGAGAAACCCTGTCTCAAAAAATAAAAAAAAATAAATAAAATAAAAGCAGATAAATTGTAGAATATTAATACCTTGGAAAGTTATTGATGAAGTATAATAGTCATTCATAATTGTGACATAAAACTGTATACAAATGACTCCAATCCCAGAATATGTAAAATGCTCATCTCCGTAGCTTTATATGTCATAAATATAAACATGTACAGGAAAAAATATGAAAGGAAATTTGGACTTAACATTCCTCAAACTCTTTTTCTGATGCACTTCTGCTGTGCTGGTGAGCTTTCTTCTCGCTGTGAAGAATGGCTGGAGACAATCAGCTTCTGAGCAGGAACCCTTTCCTTGGTACGGGTTTCTGAGATCTCCATGCGCTGTTGCTATGGGACTGTGGCAGCATGGGAGGTGATGGCAGGGGTGAGTGGTAGAGGCTACCCACCTCATGACAGCTAAACAGTGAAGGGGAGAGGGGCACGAGCTATAGCTACGATATCCCTTGCAGGGCATGACCCCAGCAACCTATCCTGTAACCAGGTTCCCCTGTGAGAAGAGACGTCCCAATAGCATAGCAGGGTCCGGGTCTTTCTAGGACATTGCATATTCCAAATATAGTATCCATGTGTTCCAGATACATGTCAATGAACGCATAGACATCTTTCATCTTTCTAAAAACAGATTGTTTAAAATAAAATATATTTTAATCCAAAAACTTTGAAAGTTAACGCATTTTTCAAGATGATGTTTTTCTTTTGTAAGTTCAAAGTTAACACTATTTTCGCTTGTAGGACATATTGAAAATTGTAACGTGGGTGCTGATGGTTTCCTAGGAGACCACCAAAGTCATTCCAAAGAACTGAAAGTCCAGGAAACACAGAAGTGATAAATGCAGAGAAAATAAAAGCAATAGCTTTGTTAAACCAAGTCAAGGATGGAAATGGGTTCAGAAGTCTGCTAACTATGCTTTAGGGTTGATGTTTTCTAGGGCCCCTGGGTTCCCTTAGCCCTGTTGGTCCTGTGTAGATGCATGCCCTGCCTCTGCTTATCCAGCCACGGCCTTAGAGAGCCCAGTCTCACTTCCCTGTCTACCTTTTTCCCTCTGACTCCCGCTCAAGATGAAAATGACTGCAGTTTGTGTTTCAGAATGTAGTCTCCGTACTTATATGCAAACTTATTGCTTATATGCTAGTATTTCAGAAGTCATCTTGAAGAGGTGGTATCTCCCCCACCCCACCCGAAAAACTCATGTAAAGATTTTCAGTGTGGCATACTTTATTGCATGTGGTTACATCTGGGTAGGATGCAACTGATTACTTTTCTCCCTTGACAGCTCGCACAGAATAATAACAGAGTATCATTCCTGGTGGTCTTTTTTTATACATCTTCTGCCTTTTTATCTTTAAAAATGTAAACAATTTAATATTTAGAACATTAATAAGTATTCTTAAAATTCTTCTTTAGAGAAGCAATTTAATCCTTTTCATGATCTTGTCTGAAACAAATTTTTGCTGAAAGTGTTCTGCAAGGTCCCATTGAGAAATAATTGAGAAATTTAAGTCAAGAAATTATTATATTCAACAGAAAATTTCATGTGTATTTTCAAGGTCTCAAAAATCATTGTATTTTCCTCAAAAACTTTAAAGATTTATTTATCTGAGTGTAGGTGATTGGGTGCACCACAAGCATGCAGGAGCCCTCGAAGGCCAGAAGAGAACAGTGGATCCCAAGGAACTGGAGTCACAAACTGTTGGGAGTCACTTTATGTGGGTCCTAGGAACCAAAGCTAGGTCCTCTGCAAGAGTGGCAAGTACTCCTAACTACTAAATCATCTCTTTGGTCCCTTTTCAAAAAATTTTAAGACATCACAAGTTTTAAGTATTAATAGATATAACCAAGCTAGATTTTCTTCATGCAAAAAATACACTGAGAAATGAGCAAGCAATGTATGTAAGAATATTCAGCACCAAATCATCTACCCTTCACACTCACCATAAGGAAAATAGATTACTATAGTTCATGTGCACATATTTCAGGATTTGATTTTTTTATATAAAATCATGTAGGCAAATGCATCTCACATAAGTTTGTAAGAAGCAGAGATTATGTCAAATAATTCTGTGTCACTGAGAACAGTCTAGATGCCTTCAAACACTTCAATCTCAGCGTATTTTTTGAGAGCAGGGTTCTGGTAAGATGCTGTGGCCTTTTTCTATATAAATAATAGGTGTCTGCTGAAGTTTTCATACTTCCAGTTTGGAATGAAGAAAGAAAGAGGGGCTTTGAACAAGGTTGCACACTCAATTTATTGCCCACATGAATCCTCTGTTACCCTCTAAGTCTTAGAAGGCAGAAGCTAGATGTTGACGGTAATTATTCCGGATCGGACTGCATGAAGACAGCTCAGTGTAATTCCATACTTCAAAGAAGTGCTGCTGTGTGTCACTCTGAGCAACCATAGTGAATATAAGTGGAGCAGTTCAGCTATGCCTCTGCAAAAGCGATCTCGGTAGATATGCGGTTTCCTTTAGAAGCCTGATAAAACTGCATGTGTGTGGACACAGGGACCTGAGAAGAAGAAAGACTGTAATTGTGAATCAAACCGTCTTTTGAAAACCTTGAATCAAAATGGGTTTGTAAGTGCACTATTAAAAGAAGCTTTAAAAATGCAAGACATGGCACTAAAATATATGGTGAACTTGTTAAGATCATTAAAAGATTCGCAAAAAAGAACTTTCTTTTTGTTCATAAAAGCAACCCTGCTCCAATCTGACTGAATAATTGGGAGGAGAAAAGATTTCTCTTCATCTGAAGGAAATCACGGACCTATGTATCTTCTAACTACAGGAAGATGGGAGTGTAAAGCTGAGTGCACTCTACTGAGACTTTCCCTCTTGAGAGAGGCAGGCGAGTTCTCTTAAAGACATAGGAATGTGGACATTTTACATGTGTGAGCCTGGCCTACATAATTATGTGAGAAAGACACCAAAGACTGCGGAGTCATTCATGAAACATTTGTGAACATTTTTTGCTTCAGGCACTGAACTCAAAGCCATGGATTTAGGGACGAATTTATGATGCACATTGTGGGTGCAGTCCCTCGGTGGAGCTTTGCTTAGCATGTTCAAGGCTTGAGCTTCAATCCTCAACAGTTATCATCAAAAAATTAAGAGCATAGGAAGATAGAGAAGGATTCTGCCCTAAAAAAAATAATAATAGAATCAAGTGAATGAGACAGGCCTGTGATACATACTTCAATCCCCGAGACTACACTATTTAGGAGGAGGACTCACTGTGTTCTTGGGAAGATCGATGTTTTGTGGGAAATAACAAACTGTATTACGGATTTTTGTTTGGGTTAGTCTCAAGACGCAGCCAATCTCAGTGGGTTAGCCGCAATTCCACAATTCCGCTCTCTCCAACTCAGCAGGTTTACACCACCATACCTGGCTTACTTGGGTCTTTTTGAACAATACATAAATAAGTTAGAGAAAGCTCTTCTTCCAAAGAAAACAGAGGAGCAGGATTAGAAAACTACTCAAATTGTTGGCATCCTCCTGGACACCCTCTTAGTCACAAAGTACCAGTGAACTACTAAAGCCAATAGTTTCCTAGCTTTCATAGCTAAGGACTTTATTATCGCTCTCTTTGGTTTCAGTGAGGACTTTACCCTTTTTCTTTCACTTTTGTGTAATGAGATAACAATTCTGAGGAATGCTAATCTCCTCTAGCCTTTGTCTTTGTTCTTTTCTCCAAGGAGAACTGGCTTAGCCAGAGAGAGTCAAGTGTGTGCTTGCATTCATGCCTGTGTGTACATGTGTGTGCATGCATGTATACATGCATGTGTGTGTGCATGCGTGCATGCATTTAGCCCCTAAATACAGTCTTGAATCTTCTGGGGAAAACAGCAGAAAAAACAGAAAGAAACTACCTCTCGGCGAAATGACTGGCTGACAGGCAGAAGCTTACCTTCCCCCAGAAGCTTACCTTCCCCCTAAATGTGGGGATGTTGTCTTCACCAACTAGCATGCATCCCTTAGAGGATACAAGTGCTCTTTGATGGGCGAGTGAATGAGGAGCCAAAGCACTTTCCTTCTAAACCCTAATCTGCCTCTGTAAGGAGTCCCAGTAGTTACTGTTCTTAGATCACTTCTTTTCATGGGTGACATGTAACTATGGGCAAGAAATAGTTAAGGTCACTTCTAGGTCTAGAACCCCCAAATAGTGTGTGAGAGTGTAAGGACTAAAGTTAACCTGTGAGCACCACTTGCCCAAGGGGGCTGTGGTCCTTGTGAAGTACCATGCCACTTGTTTGTCTCACCCTAAACAAGTATGTTTGACCCACGTGCGTTGCATGTGCTTGATCGCATGTAGGTAGGAGGTATATAGGTAGAAAGTGCATCAGGATATGTTGGCCCCTGATTGGACCTAATGGGAAATATGGCAGCCTTATGGGTTTGCCTTTTTAAGCCTCTGAAAGACGTGCATAATCACCATGTTGCAGGAATTCGTGGATCTAGCCAGAGTCCACCATCCTGGCCAATATTTAATTAAAGCTTGCTTCAAACTTGGCTCAAAAATCGTGGTAGTGGCCTTATTCTTAACCAGTGGATTTGAGAAAAGACAGCTGCCGTGATTAGGGGATTTGAGAAAAGACAGCTGCCATGATTAGCCCTATGAAAAGACAAACATCAATAGAGAACTTAAAACACAAGTCTGAAATCAGAACAATACAGAAGTCCTGGTCTTGGTTCAAATGTTGCCACTGACCAGACGCAATAAGAGTTCCTCTGATGTGACTGATTCCACAGCTGAAGTCAGGAAGCTCAACGGGAGCCTGGGTCATTTTGGTGAGCCAGAAAGAAAGTATGCCCCCAAATCATGGCTACTTAATGTAGCCATTGAAGTCAGGTAGCAGTAGCTCCCACTTGTCAGACTCAGGAAAATGTAGACATTAAAATTAAAAATAAAAGTAACAGCAATGAATTCTAAGACCGTCTGACTTTATATAATCAATATGATTGAGTGGGGCAAAAATGCTCTTCCTTGGCATAGATAGACATAGAGTGAATGAACAATCTAGAAATCCACCGCAAGCAACTACAATAATTGATATCATAAATGGATATGGAAAACCTATTGGAGCCATGTTCAATGAAGAACAAAGTATTTTCATAACTGCAAAATATTTCTACACAGAAAATAAGAACCACTGTAATAGAGATGCCTGATTGATATTACCTTAACTAACTAGCTCTCACTACTACTAGATACCACCTAAACTAATCATTGCTCATCACCAGCTGTGGGGCAATGGATAGCAAACCCTCCCAGTCATGATAAGCATAGGGGAGCAATAAAAATCACATAAGCAATATTAATTCTCAAAAAACAAGCCAGTATTCTGAATGTCATCATTAACACATAATCGGAAACAATGGACATTACAGTGACACACACTGATAATGGCAGCTGTCAAGAGTGGAGACAGGAGGACTTGCAAGGTTGAAGCTGGTAAGATGGCATAGCGGATAAGGTGCTTCGTGCACAAGTCGAGCAGTCTGAGTTTAATCCCTGGACCCCACGAAATGGTGGAAGGGAAGAACTGACTCTGAAATATTGTCTTCTTGTTTCCACAGGCATGCTGTGGCATGTGGGCACACATATATACATAATAATAATTCCAACAGAAATAAAAATACTTTTAAAATTACTTTCAACTTTGAGTCCAGCCTGGGCTAGATGTCAAGACCATGTCTCACAAAGGAAAGAAGAAGGTTGGGACAATAATGGGCAAGTTCTACTCCAATTAACAAATACTGTCCAAAGAAGTATTGTAAGTTTTTCAAACATCATTGTAAAGAAAATAACAAAGAATAAGGAATGTTGAGGCATTGTTCTAGACTAAAGGCTACAAATTACAAAGCACAGATCTACTTCTGAGTCCTGGGTCTATTTTAAAATTCTACAGAAGACATAATTGTGACTTCTGGTGAAAGTGGGCTTGTGTTAGACAGTAGCCATCTCTCACACATCAGAATGTAGAAGTTATGTCTTTCATCGTTAGGCAAGGAAGTACTGAACAAACTGCTCTTCATAGACGCATCACAGAATTCAGGTTGCAAGATGAGTTGTTATTCTGAAAGCTGAATAAACAGGTAACTACATAAAATCACAGAAACCCAGGAGTAGAAGGCCAAAGCTGAACCTACAGGCAACTAAAGAAAACTCGGAGCAAAAGGGGTGGTCCTTCCCAGGGTAGAGCAAATCAATTGATTGTCCAGTGCCAAATGGTCAGTCCTGAAAACATGCATACAAGTAACATTAAATCATCTCAACTTGTTATATTTGGATATATATATGATATATTATATATGTACACAAATACAATATACATAAAATAGCAATTGATAATAAAAAAGATGTCATGAATTGGAAGAAGTGTAAGGAGGGCTATATGGAGGGTTTTGAGGAGGAAAGGGAAGAGAGAAATGTAATTAAGTTACAATCTTAAAATTAAAAAAAATAAGATGCAGAATTTAAAAATAACTCTAATGCTAAGCTAAGGCACCTCGTTCATTCTGCTTTTTTTGCTATCACCACTACTTGAGGAAAATAGCTCAAGGGTTTATTTTGACTCACAGTTCATCCTGGCAGAGAAAAAATGGCGGCAGGAGCTGGAGTCTGCTGGTCACATTGTATCTACAATCAGGAAGCAGAGAACAAACAGGAAGTGGAAGGTGCTGTAAGCCGTCAAGACCCACTCCCAAATGGCCTACTCCCTGTAAAGCTCCAAACTCCTAAAGGTATCTCAACCTTCCCAAATCATGCCTCCTGCTGGGGATCAAGGGTTCAAATACATGAGCTTGTGGGAAACACTTCACATTCAAACCACACTGAGCAGCCAGCAGGAAAGACAGACAACTTGCAAGGACAATTGTGCAAAGTAAGCAGAGAGAGGATGCTAAAAAGAATAAGACAGAAGTGCTAGAAACCAGAAACCATAGCAGAAGGTAGGAATTAGCATTTTCAAGTTTGTTTTTTTAAAGGTGACAAGATGAATATTGGACTTTCTTAGAAAATAGCTGCTAAGACATCTAGAAGCTTTGTCTTCAATTTAATCACAAATGCTTCAGAAAATAGTCATGATTATGAGGAGACAGGCAGACAAAATGCTAAAGTTGTTTGTTCTGGGAAAAAGATGTTCAGGGGTTTATGCATTTTTTTCTTATTCTTACAAATGTTTAAATTCCTTTTGAACCTTAAGGAAAGATAAACTGCACAAGGTAATATACTCTAAATAGCAAACAGGTAGCAAAGGGGTTCCTTTAAGTAGCAGAGGCGTGTGGAGGGGAAAGAGGAGCCAGTGCAGGACCTGAAAGCTGAGAGGAGCTGGGATGTTCAGAGACTCTGAGGAAGTAAAGAGGAGCGGAGAATCTAACCGTGAGGAATGGCCTTCACACAGGCAGCAGTCGGGAATGCTCACAGTATGATCAAGAGATTATGAGGAGAGCCATGCGGCTAGGAAATAAATATGGAAACTTAATGAAACTGCTTGACTATGCATGAAAAATAATAACAATAAATCACTCCTTGGGGTAACAAATTGCCAGAGTGAGAAAAGGCAGTGCCTAAAGATATTCACAGTCCACATGCACATATATATTCACTGACTTATTTTCAAACAAAAGCTCAGATGCTTAGCTATATCTTAATATGTTTTTACTCTATTGTTTTTGTCGAAGACTTGAGCTCATGAGGATAGAATTCAGAGTTTCTCCGGGAAACTTGAAGTGATATATTCTGATGAAAGTTTATGATTGTGAGTTGTTATGGTAAACAATCAGCTTTATATGGAAAGAAATACATCATGGAGAAAATGATCCTCAAAGAAAGCTCAAACAAAGGCCTGGTGTGGTACTGCACACCTGTAATTCCAGCATTTGGAAGGCTTAAACAGGAGGCCCTCAAGCTCTGGGCCAGGCTGGACTACACAGCAAGTTTTAGGCAAGACTGAGCCACACAGTACTAGCTTATAGTGATGAAAACAGACAAAGCAAACTGGACCCAAATGAATCTTGACAGATCTGTGACTTTATGCAAGTTGAACCTTGCCAGCTTTGTAGTCACCTCTGCAAGATAATTAAAAGCATATGTTACCTCCCATACTTCTAGATGAGGATGTACTAGGAAGGGGTCTTGAAAAATGAGAGAAGCTTGGTGTTGTGATGCGCTGTTATCATCATTGTCACTATTAGAGCCTCTGCAAGGCAAGTCTTTTCTCGAGATCAGAAATAGACAAACTATCACAATAATGAGATGAATTTGAAGATGCTCTGACTGACATCTCCTAACCAGTTAGATTGGGACTTCCCTTAGAAGTCAGAATGCCAGGGGAAGCAAGGACATAAACCTTACAGTAGGATAGCAAGGGAAGACAACCTCCTGAAAACACAAAATGGAAAGAAACAAGGAACAACTCCAAAGGAGCAGTTCTGGGGTGAGTCAAAGTGTGTCTCATCTGTACTTGGCTGCCTCAGCCACTGAAACATCAGTGTGGATCACAGTGTGGCCAACTATGCTGACAGCGTTAAACTCTGTGTGTGTGAGTGTGTGTGTGTGTATCACAATCCTATACTATGAAGAAAATGACTTCAATTTGTCCATACAGACACTGTCATCACCCATTGGCACCGATACACATCCCTCCACAAACACCCCAAGCCCTGGCAGTCCAAAGGCAAGGGATGATAGAATACTCCTTCAAGCAAGAGGTCTCCAAATCAGAATGCGGAGGAAAGGGAAAAGACACAGATGCAGGTTGTAGTTGTGAAACTAAGAAACACATTTTCAGTTCTTCATTCAGAACCTGTACCCACAGCTAAACTGCCGTAAGGGAAAAAGGAAGACCCAAAAGGCATCCAAACAGGAGCTGCTTACAAAGGCTTGAAATCCCTCCTTAATCCTAGACAGATTTTAAAAAGTCAGTGTCTTAGCTGTGTTCCACGGCTGTTCACAGAGTTACACCTCTTCCAGTGGTCTGTCAGACAGAATTGAATTAGTCATCCCCTCCGAAGACAAGTAGAGAGCATTTGGGCGGTGTGGGTCAGACAACAACTCCTAAATAAACTGCTTAGTACTTACTGCAGAGTCTACAGCTCTCCTGAGTGAGACGTGAGCTATACAGTTCCGTGAGTGCTGTAGGGAGAGTGTTTGCATCCTCTAAGGGGTGTGTGTGTGTGTGTGTGTGTACATACACATGTAAATGCATATATGTGTGCATGTGTGTGTGTGTGCCAAACCTAATGCAATGATATTTGGTGCCTTGTTTTGTTTGGTTGGTTTGGTTTTTTGTTTGTTTGTTTGTTTTTGAGATAGGGTTTCTCTGTGTATCTCTGGCTTTACTGGAACTCACTCTCTAGAGCAGGCTGGCCTCAACTCAGAGATCCGCCTGCCTCTGCCTCCCTAAGTGCTGGGATTAAAAGTGTATGCCACCACCGCCCAGCTGGACATTTGGCGCCTTTCAGCCATGACTAAGTCATGAAGGCTGAGCACCCATGAATGAAACCTTATGAAACAGGCCCCAGAAAATCTTCTTCCCTTTTCTACCATGTGAGGTGATAAAAAGATGCTGTCTGAGAGCCAGGAAGTAGACTCTCATCAACACCAAATTCCTCATGGCCATCGTCTTGAACTTCCTAGCTATGGCCTTGAATTTGCTGGCCTCCTGAATGGCAACAAACAAATGCATATTGCTTATGACTGATTTAGTCTATATTTTATTATGGCAGTACTATCAAACTGAAACAACCAATGAATGTTTATCTCAGGAAACTATGTCAAGTTGCTGAGCGTTTGTACACAAATAACTTTATGGTATATTTCTCATTATTTCTCACAAGACCACAAACCCCATGTCAGTATTTTTATTACTATCAGGTGTCCACTTGTTTATACTGAGAAACACAGAGAGAGCTCACAAAGCCTCATGTCTGTGTCTGTGGGGTACTTTTCAGAGGAGACAGACCTATGGGCTGGAGGAACAAGAGAAGTTCTGCTTTCAGTGAGGCTGAGATGCTCAGTTGCCATGAGCATCGCCCACCTGGTTCGCTGGCAGCATGAAGAAGAGAACAAAGCTACTGGGAAGTGTTTCTCTCTCTCTCTCTCTCTCCTTCTCCCTTTACCTCCATACCTCCCTCTGACATGATTCTCCCTCTCTCTCTTTCTCCATGCCCAACTGAGAGGCAATCTTTCCCTGTTTCCCTTGAAACTCAAAAATTCAGGCTTTTCAAGCCTTGAACTCTGAAACTGAATACAGAAATCCCCTTGGTCCTCAAACCTTTGGTCTCAGACTGAAAGTCATACCATGAGCTTCCCTGGTTCCGACTTTAGCCTAGCTACATTACCCACATCCCAAGGTTACCAGTGAACAGTTTGCTATGAAATTAGCCTCCACACTTGAAACAGTTTCCCTAATAAGCCCTATTCGGTCTCCTGCCTGTATGCTCTTGTTCTGTCTCCCTGCAACATCCTAGTTTACACACCAATAAAGAGCGGTGGGCACTGGGATGTCCCTGAAGATAAGGGGATAATGAAAGAGCAAGGATCTCCACCATCTTATTAAAGAGAAAATGTGTCTCCTGGGACCACATTAACATTGCAATGATCTTACTCTCGCTAGAACTTAATTTCCAAGAACCAACAAGTGTGCCTCTTTCACTCCACCTTCTCTTCGTTCACTCCCCTTCCTTTTAAATGGATCATTTTATTTCCCCTGTGCGCTTTGCTTGTACTTACCACGTTACTTTTCCTCTGCATGCGCTCTTCTCGTTAACAAGTTCCTTCTTCCTAACCTGACAGCCTCCCAGTGGCTATATTGCTTTAAAACCTTAAGTCTTTAACTATTTAAAACCTCCCTTTCTTAATTTATTGCTGTTCTGATGAATGCAAGGTGCTCTTGGGAGATAGAGGAGCAAGAGTGTTCGAACCCAAATGAGACAGCCCAGTGGAGAGCACAAGGTGACAAAAGCCGTTTGGTGAACACAGTATCTGTGTTCTGATGTGGCCGTATTGCCAAAGGAGATGCCTCTTTAGCTTTTTTAAATCTTGAATGTTTCATTAAAGAATCCCCAAATTCCAGTCCTCCCAAAAAATGAGAACTTGTTTTCATCGTTCTCCCAAAACTGGGAAAGAGAAAAATAAAGCTTAAGATATGAACCAACTAATGAGGATTTATTCAAAAGAAGAAAGAAGGGCAAGTGGAGGAAGGAGGAAGGAGGATAAACATGTCTTGCCATCACACCCCCAGGGATCTGTCATGTGCCACAAATAGCCCGTATTCCATAGTGACTGAGATAGCCTTTTAATTGAGTGCTGACACTTGTATGTCATCAAGCAATCACTGTCACAGACACTTTTAGACCATTTTCCTATATTCTCTGTACTCATCTGACAGCCGGAATTATTGGAATACTCGTGTTTTTAATGAACAGACTTTTCTCTAATTTGAACATGTCAACCTTTCCCGACAGTAGCTTTCGCCTCAAACGGCTCTCAGCACACTGGGGAGAAGGACAAGAGCTTTTTATCCACTTACATTTTTTTCTATTTTATCTGTGCACTATCTTTTTTACAAATTGAAGACTAGAGGATAAATTTGTGATTCACTCTCCACTTTCAAAACTGAGAGGTTAATATTATGGTGGGTGAAAATATTTCCCTCAGGACTTCAAGCGAGAGAGCCATGGCGTATTCCCAGATAATGAGGTCTCTAGATAAGTATAGCGGCAGACAAACTAAATGCATTTTACATAGCATGTCTAGAAGGAATAACCAAGTCTTCAAGTTTTCCTCCACTCCTTAGTAAAGTCCTTGAAAGAAAGCCTACTGAGAATGTTTCACTTTGAAAGTGTTTGAATAAGTCATAGTATTTTCATGAATGCCAAGGTCATGAGTTGTCTGGCATGGGACATTTTGCACATGATGGATTTAGAACAAACATTTGCTGAATCCAGGTATCGTGTCACAAAAATTTTAAAGACCACCATTTTTGTCCATGGTCTATAAACTGGAGAATGTTTGTTTTCAGCTGCTTCACATAGAATAGACACTGTGCAGTACTTAGCAGCTGCATTAGTCTGCAAAGGTGTGCCCCTGACTCTTGACACTATTCCAATGATGATAGAGGACATTTCTAGACACTCAATAAATTCAGTTTAAAAAAAAAGTTAAAAACAGGGCTGGGGAGATTTCTCCAGATTACTGGCCAGCCAGTATAGCCAATCAGACAGATTTAGTCTCAAAAGAAAATAAGGTTCAAGAACAACAGAGAAAGAGACCCAGTACAGACTGCTAGCCTAAATACATACACAGATACACACACACTACCACAAACACGTGTACATGCAATACATTTCACACAAGCAATGGAAATTAAAAATTAAAGGCAAAAAATACTAGCATAGCTCTAGGGGGAAAAGGATGGAAAATGGGATGGTTCATGCATTTTAAAAGAGAAGGTTTTCATACTTCATATTGCTAAGGAACTGTTTATAGTTCCAATAAAGTTATACAGGCTTTTTATTCCTGAAAAATATTTTTCATCTTTTATCCCAAGAAAATCAAACTATAAGTAAACAAATGTTCTATATAAATGCTCACCGAGCATTGTGTAATGAAGAATATTGAAAATGGACAAAATGTCATGCAATAAAGATTGAGTAAATAAATAATACTTTCATATAATAGAATAATGTTTAGCTTTTCCCCTCTGCAGTAGTCTTTAAATACTAGCAGAGAAATATGTCTGCAGTATTTTGGTTGAATTATAAAAGTAGTTTGTGCACTTGGGTAGCTGGGGCAGGAGGACTATGAGTTTGAGGTTGTCTTGGCTGTAGAGTATCCTGGTGAGATGGGCCCAAGGCAAGAGGGTCAATGTGAGTCCCGTTCTGAGATCATCCAGCCCATGAAAGAATCTACAAATTCCTTTGCTGTGAAACATGTTTTACCCTCAAAACACCCTTAGAAACAGAATATTATCATGACCTCCATTTTTGAGATGAGGAAATCAATACTCAAGCCAATATTAGCAAGTAATTTGGGCACAGCAGAGCCTAGAACAGATATATAGATCTTCCTATTTGCCCAGACTTTATGTTTTAAACCACCATATACATAGTTTAATGCAAATAATGTGTCACTAACTACCTTGTTACCTTCTGTTGATGTTAAGGTCTTACACCCACGAAGTCCGCCACTTGGAGTTAGCTCAGACCTGTTACCCTGGTTGCTATATAGATAACAGCACAGAGAACAGCACGCCAGCACAATGCTCTATAGATTCAAGGCTTCCCAAGAAGCATGTACTGTAGTTTTTAGTCTAGAAATCAGACAGAGAAAGTGGCTGTCTCCCAGACTGCAATTCAAAAAGAAATAATTGCTGCTGATCTCACTCTGCTCACAAAGTGCTTTTGCGAAGGTGACACACCCTTGGAGGTTAATCCACACTTCACTGACAGCTACCAGTTCAGCTGTGTCAATTTCACCCGAATCTGCTTGCTCACAAGGTTTCCAGAGCACGCTGTTTACCAAGCCATTATTATTTTGTACCTATGCCCAGAGAGCTCAACAAAGTGTGCATCTTAATCAGCCTGAAATAGCTAAATAAATAAATAGCTCATAGGTAATATGTAATTTACTAGAGAAGAAACAGCCCTGACTTACTGCACTCATGGTCCACAGCCTGAAGCCTCCAGTGATTATTTGCAGAATTCTGTGGTGCAGAAAAGCTGAATCTCATTCCTTAGCCTATTCCTTAAAATTGTTAGTTGATGGATCTTTCCTGAGCTTGCCTCAAATGTTCTTGTTCATTGCCACTCTGAAGTAAGTATATTTCACTGAGCGGATGCACCTATGCATGGAAAATGATGCATTCAACATCCCTTACATGCTCGCCCAGTCTCTTGGGAGAATCCAATCAAGTGTTTAGCATCATTAAAGCATCCTTTCCTTGCCTTGCCACATAGAAAATGAGAATTTGGAGGTCTACAAATCATTGTCAAATCGTGATGTCAATCATTTTGTGACTTTCACTTCGGTCTCTGATGTTCTCATTTTGCAAGGTCTGGCAGAGTTAGTTGAAATGTGTTAGGAGAAAAAAGATAAAGTATGGCTGTTGTTTGATGGCGAGACCAAAATATTGGGAAAATACTGCATAGTTTTCAATATGAGTGCTGTAGCTGCAGGGCATCTATGGACTCCTTAATTGCATGAGGAAGTTTATGTATGTGAATGTCCATTCTCTAGCTCTCATGGATTGAGAATTATTACATTGCTCACAAAGCCCTCGGAAATAGCATCTATAAAATTAGTGCGGCTTTCACTAATGCTTATCTTCAGAATATGCACTCGCTCATATCCGTTGCTCTCTCATTTGCATCAGGTCCCTCTGTTTCTTGCTTTGCACTCCATCTAGTTCTCCTTCTGATTTACTTTTGAGACATGGTTTCACTAAGCAGCCAAGGACCATCTTGAATGTAAGATTGTCCTGGCCTTGCCTCTGTAAGTGTTGGGTGCTATTACACAAAGCTTCTCTGATAAGTTCTTGCATTGACCCATGTCGCTGCTGCATAAGATGCATTTCAAAGGATGATTCCACAGTCCTTTGTCCTTTTCAGTGACTGATCTTAGTTCAGATTTTTTTTTCCTTTTTTCTGATTCTATGTTATGCTTAGATCCTGGGGAAATCACTTAGTGGGAAAGGGGTGGAAGAAAGAAAGAGAAAAGAAAAATGTTCCTTAGTTCATACACTCATTGTCACAAATCCAATATCTAATCAAAGCCAGAGATAAGTCTAGACTTTTTCTGCAGACCTGATGGAACTATGTTTGCATGATTAATCTGATACTGGGAGCTATCAGTCACCCGCGGAAATGTCAATAGGTTTAGCATTCCTCTCTATAATTGAGTTACCTGTAAAGAAATTTTTCTTCCCCCAAAAATTAGAAACTATGACACAGCATTAGAAGAACTATGAATTAGAAATGAGTGAGAAATTATATGAACTACTCCTACCAGTCATATTTTGTGCTCCATAACTAATCTAGTCAATCTATCAGCAAATCCCATTAGCATTTCTGGTGAAAAGCATGTTCTCTGTTTCTAGACTCTGGCTTGTTTCTACTCTTCCACGGCTCTCATCTTGGATTGTTGTGAATGCTGCAGCAGCCTGCTAATCACCTGTATTGACACCTCTACCTCCAGAGACAGGTTTCACAGAGCACAGAGTCTTTTTTAAAGAAAATTGTTTTTACGGAGCTATATATTTTTCTCTGCTCCCCTTACTTCCTCTCCCCTCCCCTTCTGCCTTTACAATAGTCCCCATGCTCCCAATTTACTCTGGAGATCTTGTCTTTTTCTACTTCCCA
>LOJH01016022.1:5685-23088 GCA_001685095.1 Ellobius talpinus | reverse complement strand
CTTTGGGGCTAAACAGCTGTGGGAACCAGGCAGGACAGTAAACCCCAACAAACAAGCCAGCCCTCATGTTACAATATGTGGAATGTGTAACCTTCTAGAACAGCAATAGTCCTCACCTTAGCTCATTACTGACTTACTTTGGAGTGATGAAAATGACAACATGCTGAACCTAACTTAGAAAGGATTCTGTCAGTTTGAAGCTTCCTTTGCTTTCTGACTGTAACCTAAGCGTATCTGGACATTTTAGAACTCAGTAAACTGAAGAAAAGTGGAACTTGGAGAGCTACTCAAGAGTAAGTCATATTTTAAAATAATTTATTATATACAATAAATGCCTAAAATCTCCAATTATCTGTTAAAAACAAAAATGAGTGAAAAGGTCTCCCCTTGTATTCTTTTATTTAGGTATACACACATGCCCAGGCATTGATTCTGTTTACTGAACAACTTAGAGTTTTAAAATAAAACTTACTGAGCAAAAAAGAGTCACTCATTCACTCTGGAATTACCTGTTTATGAGGATTAAAATAGCTTTTGTCATCTAAATAACTACTCTACTATACTTAGCTTTTTCATTCTTCTTGCTACTCTTGGATTATTCATATCATTATAGGCAATTAATTTTTGTCTCATATAATTTGTAGTGTCTAATATTTTTTTCAATAAATTATGTTGCATCAAGAATATGATTGTATTCCAGTGAACAAAATCTTAGCATTGATAAATAATGTAGAATTGGATCTCAACAGAATTTATTCATTAAAAAAATTGTAGCTATTGATCCACAATGCTTAGTTTCTTATGCTATTCTTGTTCTATGCTGTTTCTGCTATAACTTGTACACAAACATTATAAAATGAACCCCAAGATTTTAAGCAATCTTCACATGTATTTCTACCTGTAAAGAACATATTTTTCCTCTTTTGTAATTGTAAAGCTTTTGTATAACCTTATACAGGCAAACATCTCCTGAAAATTTTCAAATAATTTAATGCCAGTCACATCTCAGAAAAATACAAAATTTACCTATATTTTTCAACCATAGTGTCCCTTATATCCATAATAGTTCCTGAGAAATATTTTGTGTTTTGTGATTGCTAGATGGATACATGAATGGAGAAATATGTGGCTATGCAGTTAGCCCACTGAAATCAGTCTCCACTTCCCACACTACCACTATCCTGCCATTTCTAGGGCACACATTAATCTCTGGCCTTATTCTCATTCTTGTATTCCTTTCAAATTTCTCTGCTTTCTAGATTGTTCTGATTAGCATTTGTTTTTCTGTAATTGGTCACCACAGGCTTTAAAGTACTATCATGGTGATGATTCTCTGTATATAAACAAGATCATAATTATGGCTTATTAATTCAATAGCACACACTTTCCCAAACAGATTTCTCAACATTGATGAACAGAATTGGAGCTTATGGTGAGAGAAGACTTTTCATGCTCACTCTTTTGGTTGTTTCTGTTGGTCACTTTGGGTACTTACATAGGTAAGTCTGTTCTTAGGCTTTTCTTTCTGAAATATACTAAAAATAAAGACATTCTGGATAGATATCACAGACACTTAGGGCTGAAAGTAGCAATACAATTAGAGGAAGATGATTATTTAGCATAATGAGAGAAGTAAATCTACACAGAGAAATAGAATATGTAGACAGAGACTGCTTGTTCATTTTCTGGCAGCTCAGACCAGAATAATAACATAGAAACTATATTAATTATAGCACTGCTTGGCTTATTAGCTTAGGCTTCTCATTAACTAACTCTTACATCTTGAATTAACTTATTCCTATTATTTTGTATTTTACTACATGACTTGTGGTTTACCAGTAAGGTTCCAGGGCATCTGTCTCCTTCAGCAACTACATGGTGTCTCCTTGACTCCACTTACTTTCTCTCTATATCTCTTCCAACCTGACAATTTTCTGCCCTGCTATAGGCCAAAGCAGCTTCTTCTATTAACCAATGGTAGTAAAGATATTGATAGCATACAGAGGGGAATCCCACATCAAGAATAACAGAAGGAAACTGTCATTGAACACAGATTAGGGGACAGCCTTTATAATAGAGGTATTTTTTCACACCGTAACTCATTAAATACAATCACTAGTGTATTTTTCCATTTTCTATCCAATAAAACCATTGTGGAGATTAAGCTCCTTAATCAGGCTCCTCTGAGGTCGTGACATAGTGAAGAAAGAGCTCACAATTAGTTTCATGGACAACAGGGCTCATAGCATCACAGCATGCTGTCACTCGACAGAAAAACAACTAAAGAAAACTGATTAAAATCAAGGGATTTTGGAAAAATTACCATCAGACTAGTTCTAGAGAGGAATCTCTGAGCTCATAGAAAAGGAAATGGAGGAGAGGGGAAAATAAGACAACCTTGTGACAGAAATAAGGAGAAAATTGTGCTGAAATGTGCATAAGATCCTTCCTACTAGAATTACTTCTTTGACAAGATAAAGTTAAAATCTCATTAAAAGAGATCTACATTTTATGTATTTAACATACAATGGTAATTTCACAGTGTTCAACCAATACAGGCCCAAAGAAACACCTGCTGCTGTCCCCTGCTGTGATTGTTTCCTCCATTTTCCATAACAGAGTATGAGGTTTCCTTCTGAAAGCACTGATCTTGTATTTTTAAACCACAAAGGTAGAGTAGGATTGACCTACTTTCTCCTTCCAGAGGTTTGTACTTCATCCACATATGCCAATTACTAATTGGTAACTCTTAGAGGAAATATTCTCTGAGTTGAGAAGAAACAAATACATGCACACCCAAGTTAGGTCAACAATACAGATTGGACTTCGCCCAGGAAAGGTTATATTCTTTCAGACACAATCTAGAACTTTCTGGTTTGTAAAATTGAAGCCTCAGTTAGTTCTTTTACTGCACTTGGAGTGCCAACCTGGAACAAAGCCACGGGGAGCAAAACTGAGAAACAGAGATAGGTAAATGGTGGAAGATGAACTGTGAGTACTGGCACTTACCTGTGTCCATGGGTATGATGGAGTTTGTAGATACATAATACAAGTAACATGTTTTGAAGATATGTGATCTGACATCTGTCTGTAATGGCTGCATTTCCTGTGTTCTTCCTTGTGTAGTTTCAGTTGGGTTGATGACTTGTAGGAGTCCACACTAATTCAGCTGCTGTGAATTTTTTGAACTGTCGTTGATTGTTAAGCTTGAAAATTTAGTTAAATTCTGACTTCTCAACTATCTTCATATTAGATATAAAATAGGTAAATAGAGATATTTTCTAGGGTACTTAAAACTTAGAAGACATTTGTACACATTTTTGTTTCATCTCCATAATGTTTATGGAGTGGTGTTTTATTGAACTTGATTTTAAAAATCTACAAACTCTATATCAGACACCATTCTAAACCCTTTCCCTATATTCATGTATTTGTATTTACAACACCCCTGTGTTGTAGACAGCATCACTGGCCTCCCATTTTTTGAGATGAATAAAATAAGTTATAGATGACAACAACCTTCTTTAATGTAATGGTGAAAATTGAACCGATGTATGAACCTAGACATTCAAGAGCCGTGAACCACAATCCTAATCAGGAGTCTACTGGTACCCAGGGTGACATCTGTAGACTGTTTTGGGTTCTTCAGATCCCCAAGGTCAACATTGTTTTCTCAGTAACACTACAGCATTATTTGTGTTTTTAAATATGAGATTTGTACCAATGATATAAAATTACAGAGGAAAAATGGCTTGTTCAGTGGTACATACCATATGACCTGAAACTAACTGAAAAAGACCATAAGAGTCCTTAACTAAACATTACCACAAATGATTACATTAAATCTTAACCTTAACTCCTTAGTCTGTAGCTTCTTAGTATTCTGTGTTTTATGTAGTGGATATATATAAAACATTCATTCTATTTATAATGTTTGGCATTTTTCTAAAGGAAAGGCAATAGTCATGTGATGTAAGAGACAAGATGACAACTTTTTTCATGGAGCAACAGTTTTATTTGAATAAAATTATAATAAAATGAAGTTAAGGTCAAGATTGCATTTTTAAACATGTATTTAAGGTACTTTGATATTTTCGTCCTTCCTTGACCTCTCTACTGACCTTCCTTCCTGTTGATGACCTACTTCCCCTCCTGAAACACTCCCCTTTCTCTTCGATTTAGTCTTTTACTTGTGTCAGCATTTCACATAAGAAAAGTATTGCATTTCTGAGTCTTGATTATTTTATTCAATATCAATCTATTATTTTAACCATTTTCCTGTAAATTACATGATTTTATTCTTTGTGGCTGAATAAATGCCCATTATCTCTACCTAAAGCTACATTTTTGTTATTTGTTCATTTGTTGTTGTATACCTAGACTGATTCTATAGTATGATATTATAAACAATACCATGATTTATATGGTATATGTAGCTCTTTTTTAAAAAAAAATCACCTGCCAAAATTTTGGGGGTAGTACTAAGGTAAAATATATGCAGTATTTTAGTTTTTCACATTATTAAACAAAAAGAGTATATTAGAATAAAATAACACAGAAATCTACATGATAACATACACCTCTGATACCAAACTAGATGTTTAATGGATTTTAAAAAAAAACGTATAATACCTCTCATTGCTTTAATTGGCTCTTTTATGTTTTAGAAAAAAGAATTAAAAATAAAGCATCCTGTGACTTAGTGTATGGTGAGTCAATCATGTTATCTTAATATAATGAAAATAGTCTTGAAATTTTTCTGTTTTTAATACAGAAAACATCAATGGATGTAAATATATATCTAAAAAACCAAAATACAATGTGAATAGTTCTCTACTCCAAAAAAATACATAGAAATAAACAAAATACTAAGAGTTGGAGAAAAATGCCTTGGATAAAGAATCCAAAGGCTGTTATGACCATGGCATGACATGACCATAACAACCCTTATAAAAGAAAACACTTAATTAGCATGGCAGCTTACAGTTCAGAGGTTCAGTCCATTGTAATCACGGAGGACATGGTGGTGGTACAGGTAGATGTGCTGGAGAAGAAGCTAAGAGTCCTACATCTTGCAGACAACAGGAAGTAGACTGTGTATCACTGTGAACAAAGCTTGAGCCAAAGAGACCTCAGAGCCTACCCCACAGTAATATACTTGCTCCAACAAGGACACACCCACTTCAACAAGGTCATGCCTTCTCATTGTGCTAGGCCCTTTGGGAGGTCATTGCCTTTCAAATCACCACAAATGGCCAGACTCAGACAGAAGAAGGTTACATGTTTTCAGTAATGTGGAACCTGTTATAAAAGAAGAATGTGAAATATGTCAAGGGGGTTATCTGGGATGTAGGAGGAAAAAAGTAAAGGAAGGAGTTCTGATAGAGTAATTCAAGGTGAGTGTTATCAAAGAACCACATATATACACATAAAGAAATATCATAATTGAATGCTTTACTTCAAACACTTGATATATGATTTTTTAAGAAGGAGTTATCAATAGTGCTCTAGGCTAAGGAAACAATGATTTTTTTAAATAGGGTAAAGCAGAGCCGAAGTCCTGGAGCAATGCAGCTAGTTTGTACTGGATTATAGAACTGTATCTTTCCACAGCCATGCTTTACTCTCCCCAGTCACCACAATTGGTTTCTCTTAGGTCAGCCATGCTCAGCCCTGGGAACCACCCATCTGGAAAATGGAGTGTGAGTTGTCTTGGTACTTCCTGACCGAGGGCTGTATGTTCATCTGGTTGGCAGGTTCATTAGGAGGTAACAGCCTCTTCTGTGCCAGGAAACTGCTGCTTCGTGTAATAGGGTAAGGGGTGGGATTGACTTTAGCAGGAAGAAGACTTAAATGGGACCTATAAATTATGCAGCTATTTTTCTATACCTTGGCCCCCATCTGGAATTTTTCAAATAAATTATTTAGGCCAATTTTCCTGTGGTTGTGAATATTATATACTGCACTGTGGTCTCTAAAGTATGTGCCTGTTGCTGAATTGGCATTTTTGAATAACTGTTATGAGCAAGTAATGACAGTGGTAGTTCCCGAGGAAAATGGGCTCATTCCCCACTCCCCTAGAGGCTTGTGTGGGGCTCCAACAATGGAACACTAACCACCAGATGTGTAGGGGAAAGGGGAACATTTGGCATTATTTCATCCAATAATGGGAAATCCTTATTTTTCCAAAAGTCAGAAAGTAATATATCACCTCCATTTTGGAGAGAGCCTCTGAAAAGGGGTAAGCGAACAAACTCTGAGCACAGAGTATGAGTCAGTATCACAGAACAGATTTCCACATGGAAGTTAGACCACAAAGGCCAAGCTGTCCACAGGGTTAGCATGACACAAACAACTGGGGAACTAGGGAAAATTCAGCAGCCTGCGATTTGATTCATAAATCACCTCTCTGATTTACACTTTACACTCAAAGAAGGCTGGACTTATGGCTGGATGCTGTGCACAGCGACCCATGGGACTTCCCATCACATAAATGATATGACAGTTTATCTCAGGCTTCCTTACATGACTCTTTTCCTCATAAAAAATATCTATTGTCAGAGTTCTAATTATTATCTCTATGTCCCTGATTCAAATCTTTAGTTCTACTCATGTCTTTTTTGGAAGTTATCTTTCCTGTATCTGTTATATATTGCATCACATAGCTAAATATTCAAAATCAAACCACATATCTAAGATCAATTCCAGGACACCTCACTCAGTGTTTACATTATCTCCTGTATTTTCGTTTCTTCATCTGGCGGCTTTTATTTTCCAGTGTAGGAGCTCAAAATATCATTGGTTGTGTCAGTCCTGAAGCTAACAACTTACAAATAACTAGTGCAACTGTGATGTTATAGCCTGAGCTAGACATACCAAGAGCAGATAGGCTCAAATGACAGCATTCGAAGAGGATCTGGGAATTTCACCTGCACCCAAGTGGGCTTGGTTCTCAGTCTCAGGAGAGAAAAAAATGCAGTTCCAAGATGAGGTTTTTTAAAATGAGGTGACCTCAATGAAACACTCTTATGGGGAAGTTCATGAGTTCCAACTCCCCAGAGTAGACTGGGACATAATCTTTTACTTGCACATTTTGTTACTCTCACTTCATACATGTTTAAGATGTGTTTTGGAAACTCTCCACCTAACTTCTGTCCCTATCACCACCACCCATAAATCTTTCCCCATATGATTTGTAACTCTGATTTTGTTTAATGTCCTACAGAGATTAATTGAGGTCACATAGGAGATCCTTAGTTTGGGACTAGAAGTCAGAGTAGGTGTACAATTTTATACTATGGTTCCCTACTCTTCCAGAATTGATTACCAACAGATCAGTACTATGCGGCACTTCCTCCACCGTCCCTTTCCCCTCCACAGCTGGGTGTTAGGGAGGCCCAACTTCTGGTGACTTGGTTGTACAGCTGTTGAGTTTGTGGTTCCCATATCCACACTCCACTTAGAAGAGGGTATTTCACAGCCCCTCTTCCCACCCTGCACCTTACACATACTTTCTGCCTCTCATCCACAGTTTTCCCTCTCCCTTAAGGGAGTGCTGTAAGTGTCTTGTAAAGGAATGTTGTGAATGGCTGCTCCCTCATCAGTACCCTACCATCAGCATCCTGTACAACCATGAATGTTTACACTCACTGGAAGGAGAGGTCTCTCTGTTTAAGGCTTAGGTTAGCTTCTGTCTGTGGGTATAAACAGATTCTCAGTGCACAGGTATGGGAGGTCCTTCTGTATATGTGTTGCTTTTATTGGTTAATGAATAAAGCAACTGGCTTGGCCTGATAGGGCAGAGTAGAGCTAGGCAGGAAAAACTAAACTGAATGCTGGGAGATAGAAGGCGGAGTTGAGAGAAGCCATGTAGCCCTGCCAGAGACAGACATTCAGGATGGAACTTTACCAGGTAAGCCACAGCCACATGGTGATACACAAATTAATGGGCTAGTTTAGGATATAAGAGTTAGCCAGAAATACGTTTAAGCTATTGGGCAAAGAGTATTCTAATATGGTTTCTGTGTGATTATTTCAAGACTGAGCAACCAGGAACTAACCAGCAGCCACTTACAACAGTGTACCTTTTAACTTAAGGATTGTTTTTACACTGTCCCTTCAGTTCCATGAGGTAGGATGAGTTGGAATTTTTCCAATTAATTTCTTTGGCGAAGTTGAGGATAGGTGAAAAGCTTTAAACTAACCTGACTTTTTTTTCTATTTAAAACCAGAAGACTCAAACTAGCATTACAGAGGGCAATTTAAAAATAAGAAAGTTAATAGGGAAGTTAAAAAAATCTAACATACAAAGCATATAAGTGGTGTTGTCATGATTAAAGTAGACTCAGGGGACTTCCATTAAGATCAGCTTGCTCCTCTTCTATCTCTCTCTCCCTCCACCTCTTCCCCACATCTCTCTCTCTCTCTCTCTCTCTCTCTCTCTCTCTCTCTTCCCATAACATTATGGGATAACTCCCAAAGCATAAATGAGAATCTTGGGATTCTGTAGAATGCCATTAAAAGTGAACTTTTTTCTCTGTTTGCCCATCCATATCAAACATTAGATATTTCTGTCTAAAAATGTTTCCACTCTCTTCCACTGCCATCATCAGAGTAAATTTTATATAATCTCACACAAAAATTTCTTCAGTCTATACCTGGTTATTTCCTTTGCTGACCACTTTTATCCACTTTAAATTTCAGCAAACATTTATCCATGTTTATCTGTTACTCAGAAACTTGGGAGTTCCTTTATTCTATAGCACCTACTCCAAGGTCCTACATACTTTAATACTGTCAAATTATACAGCTATTTTCCATTATTACTGCAGAACAATCTTTGTACGCTGTAAATAGGTATTGTTCTCACTATTAATAAAAAAGCTGATTGGCTGTTAGCTGGACAAGAAGAGACTGGGCGAGGCAGCCTGAAGAAGGAAAAATGCTAGGATGGAGAAGGTTGGAGTCTAGGAATCATCAGCTAGATTCAAACTCCGTTTCCAAGGGTCAGGAACGCACTCACCCCTCCAGTGGATCTTCTGGTAGAGGGTCCATGAATTCAAGGCAGGAACCTGGATGTAGGAATTGATGCAGAGGTCACAGAGGAATGATGTTTACTGTCTTGGTTCCCATGGATTGCTCAGCTTCCTCTGTTATGCCACCCAGAACAACCTGACTAAGGTAGCAAAAGCTTCCCCTGGTTCAAATATGGATGTTGATATTGTGTGCAAAAATTGTCAATCACAGCTCCCTCCTCCAGATGATTGCAAACCCAGAGTACTCCCCTACAGAGATTCACTTCTGAGATGACTTAACCACTACCTCCTCCTTCATCTGTATATAATAAAAGTTCTGAGTTTCCAGGCTGCTGGTGCATCTCCATCAGAGCACATGGTCCATCCCATCCCAGTTTTCCTATACTTGAAACTTTTCATTCCCTGTCACCCCAGCCAGGTCAATCCCAAAGCAGTGCAGGGCACCAGGTTAAGGCAATGAGTCATAATGCATCTACTTCTCACAGAAGTTCTGATCATCTTAACTCCTCAGTTTTAAGCAATTCTCAGTTTTAAGCAATCCCTTTGTTTCTTCACGGTATTATAATTACTTATTCTTAAATTCATTTTTATTGCTCATTGTAGTTCTATAAACTAGAAACATTGCAGTGAAACCCTCAGTAGCAAAGTTAAGTAAATCAATTACTTTTAGCCACTGTTTCCATCCAAGTACCTGGCCCAAGGTTCTGGAGAAAAACTTTGATAGGCAAATGATTAAAAAATACTTAACTAATGTATTGAGAAGAATTTTTCTACCATGTATTTTAGAAACATCCATATTTTTAAGTTTTGGAATCTTATCATTCTCCTCCATAGACTGGCATCTTTAGAATGATCTTTGCCCCTTTATCAAAACACAAAACCAGAAGTTCTGGAGAGATGGCAGAGTAGCTGAGAGCCATGGCTGCTTTCAGGACCAGGATTTGCTTCCCACTATCCACATGCTGCTCCACAACCATCATGTTCTGATCAGTTTTTGCCAACATAACACAGGCTACAATTATCTTGGACGAGATCATTGTCTGAGATAATGCTACCATCTGATAGCTAGTAGGCATGTCTGTTGAGCATTTTCTTGATTGATGATTGATGTGGGAGGGCCCAGCCTATCCTACAGACATGTGTTTTTACTTATTTCATTCAAATTACCTCAGACTGTTGTATTTAGCTTGGAGTCACATAAATTGTTTTTGTTTTGAGTCAGAAATAAAAACTGTACCTATTTGGAACTGTCAGAGTGGCTCAGCAGGCTCAGCCCTTGCCTCAAATTCTGAAACCCTATGTTCAGTCCTCAGAACCCAAGGTGGAAGAAGAGATTTGACTGCTGAAAGTTGACCTTTGACCTTCACCCATGTCCCTTTGCATGCACATACCTGCATGCATACACTCAGAATAGTAATAATAATAATATGGAAATTTTAAAAAGGAGAAAATTGAACATATTTGTTTTATAAAACATATTACCTTGGCATTTTGATGCCCTGTAGAATTACTACATAGATCTAGTTTACATACACTTTCTACCAGAAACATCATTTTCTTGTGAAAACACTTAAAATCTCTTCCATAAGGTAGGTATCTGAAGTTTTGAGCCCATAAATAAACATGCACCTTTAAAAATACAACAGTGAGATACAGTGATCAGGGCTTTGTCAAGTATTTCATGTGATATGTAGTGCTTCTCTGAAATATATCTGCACTATCTATAAATAATGAACATTCCCATATTAGGAAAAATGATTGTATTTATTTATTTGTTTGTTTGTTTGTTTGCACAAAGGTGACATCGAGTTCGTAAGACACTGTGCTCTGGAGAAGCCAATGGAAAGTCTAAAAGAACAGTTTTATAATTACATAAATCTTGGCAGAATTTCCTTGCAAGTTTCTCAAGCAATATTATTTTTTGGAGCAATGGTACAAGAACCAGAGTTATTTCTCTTCCTGGAGTCATTGCTCTCCTGCTCAACTGTCCCATCAAGGTCCCCCATTTTACCTTTTCTTTACCTTCCACTCCAAGCCCTGGCTTTAAGAAAAATGCTCAAACATACAGATCCTTCAAAGAATTTTTATGTGTATTTATAGTTTAGCCTGTGTAAATATATTTCAGTTCTCTCTGTTTTAATTTGGCACCTTTTCCTTGAAATCTGCTTATGTTGTTGTTTTTACTTTGTGCTTCACACTTCGTAATATCATGTCATTGAAATTCATCCACTAAATTCTGCTCAATCAAAGCAATTATGGGAGGGACACCCAGAGGTTTCCCCACATTCTCTGCTTCTGTAAACACTGATCTAATCAGTTCCTTTCATGGAGTTGTAGACAAGTATGCAGATTTCATTTGTAGGTGGAATGCAAATCCAGATACCAAAGCGTAAATCTGATTAAAAATGAAAAGGGATAAATTGTAGCTGTGGGAATCTGGTATGAAAGGCATTTGGAGCATAGTGTACAATACAAAATGAGCAGACCACCGAGGAAGAAAGCACAGTAATAAAAACTGGATATGAGGCAACTGTTCTGAGTACAGAAAGCAGAGTGTAGAATGCAGCTCTAGAAGAGAAAATGGAATGGAGATGTAGGGCAGCTCATAGTTTTCAATCAGGAATGGAAACGGAGACTGAACATTTGTTTCCTGGCCACCCAGACCTAAATAATCACTCAGAAACTAAATTAATTACAACACTGCTTGGTCTATTAACGCAGGCTTCTTATTAACTAACTCTTATATCTTAAATTAACCAATTTCTATTAACCTATGTATCACCATGAGGCTGTGGCCTACTGGTAATGTTCCAGCATCTGTGTTCTTCAACAGCTACATGGCATTTCTTTGACTACGCTTACTCTCTCTACATATCTCTATTCAGAATCCCTACTGGTTATATTCTGATTCTGCCCTGCCATAGGCTAAAGAAGCTTCTTTATTATCTAATGATAATATAATATATTCATAGTATGCAGAGGGGAAACCCACATCACCTGAAGAAACAGATTTACCAGGTCTGGTCAACAGTGGCTTTTATACAGAAACCTCTTAAATCCTCGAGCACGCATGGGACGTGTTCCTTGGAATTTGAAGTACATTGACTGTGCAACCAGAATGTAATGCAGCATGACTTCTAGAATGAGAGCTCTTTGGGGATTTCCTCAAAGCTCCCTGCCATTAGTTGAGGGAATACCTGAGAGAAGTCTCCCTTGTCTTCAAAATCTTGCCCATAAATCTACTTTTAAATGGTAAATGCATCAATAATTAAAAGATGTTAGCTAAGTCACCAAGAGTTTTACACTAAGTTATTCAACATTCATGATGATGCTGATCTAAAAATGTACCTCAGCAATACGGAGAAGTTAGCATAACGTTAATATGGATGTTATTTCAGTCACTATAACATATGACCTGATTTAAAAAAAAACAAAACATGAACTCAATTTGAGAATAAGTGGAAAGAGAAATTAAATCAAATGTTAGCCATGGAGAAATAGCATACTTCAGTAAAATATATAAAAAGAAGCATTGAAATTGACTTGTTAATAAAATTATACACAGTCCTCTGGAATCTTGAACTTGTGGAGGATTTCAACATCATTTCTAGTGGTTGAAGAGCCTGTCAGTATTTATTCCATCCTTCTCACAAGTGGGAAAAAGGATCACCGAGGATACTGTTCCATCAAGCATGTCAATATATGGTTAAGCCAATTATTTTACAAACACACTCATCAAATCTTGATACAGGAATACAGTTCTACATTCCCGACTACTGCACATTATCACTATAATGGTGATATTATAATACTACTTTAGGTGGTTTAAGGAAGAAGTTGAAGAACACCTGGGAAATTGAATTCACTAGGAATCTCTTTTGTGTCAGAAAACAGTCCCGGATCGAGCCTACGTAGACCCAGGAAAGTCACAGAACTTTGGACAGAGTTTGTGAGGGTTCTAAGAGGGCATTTGTTTAAAAAAAAATATTGTTTTTTTTTCATTTTTGAGGTAAGCTGATGCAAGAAGTACTGAGTTCAAGCTCTGGATCTATCACCACCAGTCACATAGATCTCAGTTTTGTCAAGTGCGGATAGAAGACGCAGGAGCTTACTAGCCCTCCTTTGAGACAGTGCCACATAAAATTAAGGATTTAGAACTGCAACTCAGACTTAGCTCTGTATTTGAAGGTATCTTTGCACATGATGCATCTGAAGATTCTTTACCTTAAAACTCACCATTGGATAAAATCACAAGAAAAAAATCAGGATCAGAAGCCAAATAAACAATAATGATAGGATCATATCTATTCAGAGCTGACCAAGTATTATGCAGTGGCGATTTTAGCACAGTTAAAACCTGAAAAACATTTTGCTGGCTTAGATCAATGTCTGTCCCAAGCCAACCAACAGATAGTCCCACTTCTAACTGAAGACAGAAGCTTTGCCCTACAAGCTACCCCGTAGACTTCAATCTGGAGCTAAGCAGTGGATCCATTCTGATTGTTTGATGTCTATGGCAAGCCAATCACTAAACAAAATAGCCTCTGGATCCCTCTCTGGCTCCTTAACTAACCAGGCTGGCCTCACTTTTCTTGAAAACCCAAGGAAATGGTGGTACATCCTTTCTCTAATTGCCACCCATGCAACTCTTGCCACCCATCTTCTCACAGGGAAGGAAAACAAGTACAATGAAGTTGAAACTGAATCTTCAGTAGCAAAAAGGTTTCTTTTCTTTTTTGCCATGGGAACTTTCTATTTAAAGCAGCATTGCAACATATAAGGATAATATGCTAACAAACTTCAAGTCCAAGTCCCATTGCTAATTTGTTCTTTTAAACAACTGTCTCAATAAAATATTTAAACTTTATATGCTTGTCTTCTTTATTTTTAACTGTTAATAAATGGGGGCTGGAAAGTTGGTTCCGTAGCTAAGAGAGGTTTGCTGCTCTCCCAAAGGACCAGATTTAGCTTCAAGCTCACACATCAGGTGTCCTACATCAAACTGTAACTCCAGCTCCAGGGGATCTAAAGCCCTCATCTGGCCCTCACGTGTGGCATACATTGCAAAGATACATGCATACAAATAAAGACAAAAAACAACCTTTTGATTATAATAATACCAAACAGTGAGCATATATGGAGCAGTTATTGAATACAGTATTATTTGATGAATGTTCTTATTTAGCCCTCATAAGAGCCACAATATGTGATAAGTAACTTTTTAGTCTCCTCATGATGAAAAAATGCAAAATTCAAAGTCATTATATATAATATCTTGTTCTTGTTCTTGATTAAACAAAGATAAGGGAGAAGCAGACTTAGGACTTAATTGCCTTATTCCTGAACAAATGATCTTAAACACCATCTACACACACACACACACACATACACACGTACTGTATTTTCTTTATTGAATATTATTCTCTTAATGACAAACAAACATCTAAAGATAGGAATCTTTTTAATAAATATTAGTATGTTTATAGTAAGTTACCTCAATGAAACTATCACAAATGATATGAAGAATATCATGATTCTGTGATATCTTCTAAGTAGGTCATACCACCACAAGTATCCAATCTCAGAGAAATTTGGAAAGTACAACTTGTTCTAAAATTTGTAGAACTAGCTACAGTACTTAGGGTCAAATCTAACCCTTCCAGATGATAAAAACCCAGTATACTATGTTCAAGCACAGCAGAGAAGATTTTCAACCGGGGGAGGGAAGGGCTAAAAACTGGAAATGAATTTCAGAGATGACAGTGTATAATGAAAGCCAGCTGTGTCTGTTTTGACTGACTGCAGAGTCCACATATGCTCTGAGTTTCTCGTGTTTTGGTATTTAGCCTTTCAGACATGTCCACTCTGCCTCCTACACTATTTATTTGTGATCTGTGACAGACTTTCTCTCAGTGCAAATATCCTTAATTCATGTCATATCTAATTAAAAGATCATTTACCAAGACCCAAAGAAAAACACTTGAATATAAAAGAGATTTATTTTTCTTTTATCTTCAGTGATCTAAGGTATGAAAGGAGAGGTACTGTCAGTGTGTGTGTGTGTGTGTGTGTGTGTGTGGTAAAAATGTATAAATATCTCTAAGAATAGATTGTGGGCATTGGTATTTAGGAATAGTGATAAAAATAGAACCCCAAAATGCTGGTTATATAGACCAATTGTGTTTGTTGCTTGCCTGAGTGTTCTGTAGTGATTATTTTACAAATAAACACCACATCTGTGGGACATAGCAGCATTCAAATATACTTGCTAGACTGGCCATATTGGTCCTTCTTTTGGTCAGTGTTGTTTCCAAACTGAGCCATCCATTTCTTTTAAATAGGCACAAGGCCCATTGGCTAATTTCAATGACTGTACAACTTGCTAGGCAAGGTAAGATACATACAAGAAAAGTACCCAGATGCCTAGAATACTAACTGAAGGGTAAACAGAACAGTGGAAATATGGGCTGTGGAGAGGCAGAGGCAGGTGGAGCACAGAGGAGTCTGCACAGCACGAATAAGAAAGCTTTGCCATGGAAGGGAAGGCAGACCACTGCAGCCCATGAACAGGAATGATTAGATTTATGTTAGACTTACTTATGAAGTTTAACAAAGGCTGTTACAAAGTAAAGAGGCCAGGAAATAATGAACTTTGGGCCAGAAGAGAGGAGACCAATGAGAGGAGACTGGGTCAAGGCTGCCACACTTTCAGGAGACTGTAGAGTCACCTGAGCATTTCAGGAAGGGAAGAGGTCGGGAAAATAGATGTCAAGGATCAAGGGAGGAGAACGGTAAATAGTGGATTGGAGATGGAAAAGGGGGCTTTCTAAGGTTCAAATAAACAGAACACCCTTTTAGGGAGCAGGGAAACTTCTGACACTAGTGGGGAAATAGCAGGATTGTTCAGTTAAAATCCTGCCCTGAAATTTAATTTCTTTGCTGCTGCTCAGATCAGGACTTTTTCTGTCTCACTCCTGCCCTCACAAACAGATTTTAGTGTCTCTGTAGCATCTACAATGTGAAAAGCCTTGGAGAGAAACCCAGGATTATTGCACAGTTAAAGCTGTACGAACAGCAGTACCCAAATGAGAACTTGGTTGCTGTAAATTTAAAAGCTATGACTCCTCAACCTCTATGAATTGGTTCTCAAAATCACATAAATATTTTATTTCATACTCTTAGAATAGTTGAAAACAAACTCTTTATAATTATAGATGGAAATCACGTAAAATGATGGTATCAATGTATTGTGCTTACATGTTTTTGCTATGGTATGTATGTGGAGATCATAGGATAGCATGATGGGATCAGTTATTTCCCTTTATTATTTGACCTCCAGGAATCTAGCACAGGTAGGTCTTTATGAGTGGTGGCAAGCACCCATACCTGCTGACCTATCTCACCCTCCTCCCCATAATAATGGTGTTTTTATACTAGAAAGTATTCTTGTTTTTCCCAATCAAAACCAGACTTTTCTACATGATACGAATTTGAAGATACTTTTGTGAGAGACCTAACTGCTTCTGTTGGATATACTAAAAATTTGAATGCATATACATCACTGTATTCACAAATCAAATAATAAAAGATGTCTCTTTAAAAATCTCAATGAAGCTTTCCTTGACTCTAGAAACTCCTTGAAGTTTTCAAATGACTGGAAAAATGGCTCTGGTTAAGCAAACCCTCTATTATCAACAAGGTCTCCACTGGAGTTTACATCTGTCAATTCCAAACAAGAATTAGTAGGAAGCAAACTCACGGTCAAGGCTTCAGTTAGTTTTTCAGGGCTGTGTAACAAATCACCACAAAGTAGGTTTTAAAACACTCATTATCTCACAGTTCTCACTCAGAAGTCCCAGCACCGCTTAGATTGTATGAAGTGAAACTTAACCAATTCATGGTGTATTTTACTCAATAAATTATTGGGTGTTTTGAACATTTTGATCATATAGCAAAAACAGTTGTATGAAACACTGAATTATCTAGTGCTCTCTAAAAGCATTGAGTAAATGCACTAGTTGACACTGTGGTCATTTTTAGATACCAAGTTATTTAACAGTTACAGCAATATATTTTAATATGTTTAGAAAATATTAACTAAATAAAGATGTTGTTCATTCTATATTTTTAATTGGTTTGTTTATTAGTGGGCTTCCCCTAAAAACAGTAAAGTGGAAGCAAAATCAAGCATGTTATGAGGCCAAGGAGATAAGACTGTGAATAAATCATTTGAGTAAATCATTTATCACTCAAGCATAAAGACGTGAGTTCAGATCCCCCAAACCCAGGTGAAGGTGAAAGCTGTAACTTGCATTGGTAATCTCTCTCTCTCTCTCTCTCTCTCTCTCTCTCTCTCTCTCTCTCTCTC
>LOJH01016021.1:9474-22671 GCA_001685095.1 Ellobius talpinus | reverse complement strand
GAAGCTAGAGCTAATGGGCCAAGCAGTGATTTAAATAATACAGTTTCTATGTGAGTGTTTCAGGGCCAAGTGGCCAGGAACTAACTAGTGGCCTCCTTGCTACACTTTCTTATAGCAGTTATGTCACCATCAGTCCAGGGGTGACACCACCCACAGTGGACTGGGTCCTACCACATCAACCACCAACTAAGAAAATGCATCACAGTCTCGCCTACAGACCCACCTGGTGGGAACATTTTCTCAGTTGAGAGTCCCTCTTCCCAAATAGCTCTAGCTTGGGTCAAATTGGCATAAAACCACCAGAGCAATGTGGTAGATGCTGGATCCAATTCTTAGTAACCTTCACATGCACATGTACACTCAACAGAAAAAACAGGGCCTCTGAGACCAGCACACCAATAAGGACAGCTGAAGCCATGAGAATGAATGAGCTCTGAGACAGCAACTAACAAACAAAAGTGAACTCAACAGTAAGAAGTAGGAGTAAAGAAAACACAAAATGAGTAAAGGAAGGATGGCCATTAAAAACAGGCGTGAGCTAGAGAGATGGCTCTATGGTCAAAAATGTTTGCTGCCCTTGCTGGGACCTGGGTTCAGTTCCTAGCACCCACATGGTAGCTCATAACTGCTTGTAAATCCAGCTCCTGGGCACCCGAAGCCCTCTTATGGCCTCCTTGGTCTCCTGCATGTATGTGGGGCACATAGACCCATGCAGATAAACACACATACACATGAAATAAGTAAGTAAATAAACAAACAAATAAATAAATAAATAAATAAAACAGAGATAGTACTAAATGTCTTCATTATTTTTATATAGATTTTTGAGTTGCTGTCATAGAGTGTGGGAGTCACGGGCTGGGTGGCTCATATGTTGCTGGAAGTCGTTGTTAATGGCATTTCTCTGAGGGTTTAGGATTTAGATCAAAACTGTTGCTGTGATCTTCTCAAAAGCTATTGTTAATAGTGATGCCTCAGTTTGGAAGAAACAGAGTGGAACTAACTACAGGTTTGGAATCAAAACATTTGAGTTTGGTTCTAAACTCTGGCCACTTGCTTCTTTGTAACTTCTGGGCTATAGTTCCTCCTGGACCTGGGTAGCCTGGATCCTTGATAGGTAGTTGAGATAAGCACTCAAGAACACTACCATAAGGAAGTCACCTCAGCACCATTAAACTGCATTCCTTTAGCTTTAATACCGGGGGGTGGGAAGCACTCAATAGACATTCTGACTTCTGTTGCATTAAAAAATAGTCTGGAGACTTTAAAAAAAAATGAACTCATGGCTCCAACACAACCACGCTGAATCAGGATCTCAGAGGGTAGGTCCTCTTGCAATGCTTTATTTGTGTGGGTGTGGGTATGTGTGTGTGCAAATGCTCCTGCTGGCTCTAGGGTGCAGCCAGAATTTATTGATCTTCAGGCTTTGTACCAGCCCTTCAGCATTCTAAGAACTGCTTACTCATCCCAGGGTTCACGCATATGCCCAGGAGGAGACAAGGATCTATTCACATGGCTTCGTGCCATGTAATATTAATTACATCCATAATGTAATAAATAAATTAAATAAATAAATGGTTTCCAGCTTGGATCTGTGCTGGATTTTCACATGGGTACTGGAAATCTGAGCTCAAGTCTTCATTATGGTGTGGCAAGCACATTATTGCTTAAGCCATCTCTACAGTCTATATTTTTATTTTATAACCATTTTTCTTCTCCAGTTTTTAAAAAAAGAAAACACCTTGGGGCTGGAGAGATGGCTCAGTAGTTATGAACACTGGTTCTTGCAGAGTACCCTACTTCAATCCTCAGAATACATATAGTGACTCCCACTATCTGTAACTATTTTCAGGAGATATGACTCTTCTTAGGCACTGGGAATGTATGTGACACATGGACAGACATGCGAGCAAAAGGCTCATACACATCAAATAAAAAGAATAAATCTTAAAAAGACTTAAAAGCTGTTGCTGAATATTATTTTACACTGTGGAAAGATGTGTCACTGTGATTGGTTTAATAAAAAGCTAAATGGCCAAAAGTGAGTCAGGACTTCTGGGCAGAGAGCTATGGGAAGAAGAAAGGCAGAGTCATGAGCCAGACCTATGGGAAGCAGGATGGGCAGTACAGAGTAAAGGCAACCTAACCGCATAAAAGAATATAGATTAAAAGATATGGGTTAATTTAAGTTATAAGAACTAGTTAGGAGCAAACCTAAGCTAAGGCCAAGCTTTCATAATTAATAAGAAGTCACAGTGTCATTTTGTGTGTGTGTGTGTGTGTGAGAGAGAGAGAGAGCTGGCAACCCCCCTCCACACACACACACACACACACACAAAGCCTGCTAGAAGAATTGGAATTATTTGTTCAGGTATAGAATGACATGCCTTGGATGAGTTTTTGCATATGTACACAGGTATAAGACTACAACCTAGATCTGGATATACAGTGTCTCCAGTCCCCAGAAGGTCAGAGGAGCCGTAGAGGTCAATAGCATCTAGCCAGTGACTTGTCCTGAATGCCCACCTTGCCTTTTCTAACTGTACTGTGGCTTTGCATAGTTCTTCAAAATGAATAACTGGATGCAATTCTCCCATGTTTACTGTTATTAGGTCATGAAGCACTTCGTTTGGCTCCCAGCTGTGAGCCTGTCACAAGAGCTTTTCTTTGTTCATTCGCGTAGCATGTGCTTAACTGTCCACAAAGACAGTGAATGTATACTTGGTATCACAGGATGCTAAGTCTACAAGTCTACCCAGTGCTGGCTCTGAGGAGAAAGGCCAAGTCTGTCTTCTTTATTCACGTCCTGCAGTGCTTCGGTGCTTTGGAACATTTACTGAATGGATGTTGGATAGAAAACATTTGGGGGGGGGGATAAAAACAATGACACACAAATTCTCTGACTTCAAGAAGTACCTAATCACACACATGGAGGAGGGAAGTTTCCTTGTTGCATACTTTTTTTTAAGATTTATTTATTATGTATACAATATTCTACCTCCATGTATGCCCACACGCCAGAGGAGGGCGCCAGATCTCCTTACAGGTGGTTGTGAGCCACCATGTGGTTGCTGGGAAGTGAACTCAGGACCTCCGGAAGAGCAGCCAGTGCTCTTAAACCACTGAGCCATCTCTCCAGCCCCCTGGGAAGTTTCCTTGTGTCCATTTCAATTGTTCAAGTACTTTAAATCTTTTTCTTTATTTTTGAGAATTTCACACATGTGAACAATGGGATATGAGTATATCTTACATTCATTTCCCACCTTCGACCCCCTCCATGTGCCCTGCAATTTGCACCCTCTCAGCATCATGTCTTACTTTAAAATTACTATATTTTGTAATCACTAGGTCTGGTCAGTGTCCATATGTGCATGGGGTGGAGTCATCCACTGGAGCATGGGAAACCTACCAGTGTCCCTGCCTTCAAAAAGAATGATTCTCTATCACCCTGCAACTATCAGCTGCCAATAGCTCCTTGCTAAGTGGTGGGCCTGGAAATCATCTATCCTTCTATGTTGGGATATTTGCTGACTAGATCTTATGCAAATAGCCACAGCTACTATGAGCTCATGGTGTCAATAGCTTTGTCACATCCATGAGAAAACACCCCACAACCCTTGTTCCCTTCCTCCAACTGCTTTATTCTTTCCATCTCCTCTTCCACAACGTTCCCTGAGCTCAGTAGTCATGAAGTTGACATAGATTTCCCACTCTTGGAGCAATGATGAAACAAGACATTGAATATGAATTATTTAGTAGTGTTTTAAATTTTAGCAGATTAGAATCTTACAGGAACCAAGAAAAACAAAGTCAGAGATAATGAAAATAAAAGCCTGGCTCGAGGGTCATTCCCTACATGATCAGTTCTAATCTTTGAGGGATGCAGAAAAAGCTAAGAAGGGAACATTCATGGGAAGACTCCAGTCAAAACGTAGGACAGATACCTAGTGACATTTGTGAAGCACAAGCATAGTCCAACTGGGAATCCATGTTGGGGAAAGGTAAAAGAGGAGAGGGAGTAAGGAGAACAAAGACAATCTGCGGTAACCTTAGGGAATAGATTGACATTTCACCACACTTCCAAAAGCAGTCACAAAAATTCGTTCTGGTAGCTGTGAGGAAGGTAGTTAAAAAGGCTGGGTGTGGGTGAACTGATTGGGGTCCTCAATCCAGATGTGAATCTTCTCTGAGGTGTCTGGTAGTGATGACCATGAGCAAAAGAAGACAAGTGGTGCCAAGGGTTCAGTCACCCCAAGGATGCTGATAATGGTCACAGAAATGGGGAGCTGGGGGCCGGTGACAACTTTAGTAGAAACAGAAGGCTTGTTTTGGCTTTTTACATTTATTTATTTGTGTGTGTGTGTGAGTGGGTGAGTGTGTGTTTGGGGGTGGGGAGTATCCATCTCGTCAGAGAACACCTTGTTCAAGTTAATTTTCTCCTTCCACTGTGGGTCCCAGGGGTTGAACCCCCATGGTTAGGCTTGGCAGCAGGCATGCTTAGCCACAAAGCCATCTTGCCTGCCTGAGACTAAGGGTATAATGAACTTCCTATTCTCTTTGGTATGCACAAATGAATGCATAATATAACTGTCTAGTAATTGTCCATGTGGCGTAGATGGAGCTGAAAAAGGAAAGGATCGATAATGCCATTTTGTTTCTTTCTTGAGACAGCTTGAATTAGTAAGGCCGAGTCTGAGACTATGTTACCCTCATTGGTTATCTTCTAGACATATTTTAATGTATTTGTCCATATGCCCTCCAGGAGATCCACAAAGGAGATGATTAAGATGCATCTGGAAAAACTGGTGGGGCCACTACTTTCTGGCCATGTAAAAGGAACCCTTTTAGTTTTAAAGTTTGACTGAGACCTTGTCTGCAAACATTTGACCATGCCTGGTGTGGAGCCAATAATAATAACAATAAAAAGCCTTAGAAACTGCCACAACAGCACATCAGACTATAATAACACCAGAAGTTAGACAGAAGATGACAGCTAGGAGGTGCCAGGTGATTAATAACTCTGTTTACATATCATTTGCAGATATGTCCGTAGACTCAGCACCAGAACACATTCTTCAAGATGAGGTGTCCAGGTATGCCACTGGTGTTCTTGCTCCCCCCCCAAATTATCAAATATTGAGCATTACAAAAGGCAGAAGAGCAGGTTGGGAGGGGCAGTCACGAGGTCTGATCCACCCTTAGGTAGAGGACATGGGAAGGTAATCCCTTCTCAGATAGCCAAGCAGTGGACCATGTGAAAACACTCCGGTTTAATGAGGTCTTGCCAGGCTCCGGAGGGAACACAGTGTTCTCCCAGCTGCAAAGAGAGGAACACGGAACCAGTGGGGCTCTCTACACCAAGAATGTCTGCAGGGAATTGTTCAGGTAATTTATGCCACTAAAGCATACTATCCGTCATCTTCCAGAGAGAAAAGCAAAAACACACGCCGGAGATGGAGCAGGAAGTAAAGTTCTGAGCGGGATTTCCTGCCCCATGTATTAATAAAGCGCAATGCAATCAGCTCTCTGTCTCAGAGCATTCCTTCTGTGTGGACTCAGCCAATGACAAAAACAAGGGTTTGAATGTGAAATGGCCATCACAGGCCCATTTAACACTTGGCCCCCAGGTGGAGGCACTGTTTTGGGGAGATTATGGAATCTTCAGGAATGGAGCCTAGCAAGATGGACTGGGTCACGGTGGGGGGGTTGCGGGGAGCCTTGAGGTTTGCGTCCTGACTCTGCTTTCTGCACTCTGTTTGCTTCCTGGTCTGCTGGACATGAGCCATGTGCCCTTGCTAACACAGTCAAGAGCCACTCTTGTGACCCTGCCTTCCCCATCATGTTAGACCACGCCCTCAACCTTTTCTCCCTTACATTGATCTCTGCCAGATGTTTGGTCACAGCAACAAGAAGTGTAACTAGTACAGACCTACAACAGCTGTATCTGTACCAAACACAGAGACTCTTTCTCTTCTTATTCCCTGACCAGTCAAACACAGCAGCAGTTCACTGTGTTAGGTATTATTAGTAACCTAGTCATGAGTTTAAATAAATAGTGTGATACGTGTAGGCTATATGCGAACATACGCTGTTTATAAAATGGACTTTGGCATCCACAGATTTTGGTACCTTTTGGAGGTTCTGGAACCCAAGGGCATCTGGACTCCCAATGTGCTCTATTTGTGACCATTCTGCAGAGGTTAAGAAGGGAGACTTTCTCATTGTTCCTACCATCTGAATGCCACACTCTTTTGGGACTTAACATTTTGTTTATTCTTGGGAACCCATCATAAGTGGGTAATATTGCTGTGATATAATAGAGTTAAGAATTGTAGTTTTGTGGTGATTACATCAAGGCCAGGCACATGCTTCTGTGTGGACCATTAAACAACTACACTGATCGCCTTGTAGGTCAAGCCAAGTTCACAGTAGAAAATTTGCATTTTATACTTAAAATATGCAACACTGAAACTTGGGAAAACAATATAAGGCATATTTTGTCTTAAGTAAACCAGTCTTGAATGCTAGCTAGTTAAGAGAATTTGTTTACAATATTAGGGAAATTAGCCAAAAATAGAGCCTACATCACAAGGAATCTAAAGAAGGCTCTTAAATTGAAGGTCATAGCATTGAAGTGGAAACTGTTCATAAAAGATACTGTGAAAGAAGCAAAACGGGGCTTGATATCTATGTTACATAGGAACTGTGTACCTATGTAAGCTTCCTGTTATGTCCACATACAGGATACAATCAACGACAATGGGAAATGGGGTGTTATTTGGGCATATCGTTTTCAAAAGGGGATTTATTTGGGTTTACTCACAATCAATTGGCTTTGGTATCTTTGAGTCTTGGCCAAGTCAGTCCATCACTGAAAAAGCAGATGGCAGGGGGAGGCTGTTCACCATGTGGGATATAGGAAACAAAGACAGAACAGAAGGGGCTGTGTGACACGAATAATAAAAACCCAGAGACAGATATTGGGGTTCAACCCAAAAGCCAGAAAAGCAAAGCAGCCAAACCACTAGAGAAGTCTCACCTCTACCAAGGCTGGGCAACTGCAGACTAAGCAGACAGCCTCTCTCTCCTCTCATTTTATATTCCCTTTAGTGCTGGGATTAAAGGACACATGACTCCCTAGTACTGGAATTAAAGGTGTAGGCCACCACCACCTGGAATTATTTCTGCACTAATCTTGTGTAGCCCAAGGTGGCCTTGAACTCACAGAGATCCATCTGGCTCTGTTCCCAAATCCTGGGATTAAAGGTGTGTGTCACCATTGCCTGTCCTCTAGTGGCTTTAGATTTATCTCTGTTCTTCAGGCAAGATTATCAAAATACAAATAATATAGCAGTACATGGCTAGATCCCTGAAACCCCTTTCCAGGGTTTCCGCCTTGTGACTAGCAAGCTCTTCACTAGTGAAGGCTTTAATCATCTTCCAGTAGCACCCACTAGAAGGTAAGACTTTAGAGGTACTCCTGATCCAATTATTCAGTTATAGTAGTGCCCCTTTCTCTCAGAAAATCCAATTTTAAAATCTCTATTCTTCTTAAAATTTCTTCTATCTTTACCACGTATTTGTCAAATCCAGATGACAGGCATGAAATAAGAGCATCCAGTAGATGACTTGTGCATGAAATTGGGGCATCCCTGGAGATGATATGTGCATGAGATTATGGTATCCATGTAGATGATCTGTGCATAAATTAGGGCATCCCATAGTTGATCTGTGCATGAGATTGTGCATTCCAGTGGATGACATGTGCATGAGATTGTGGCATCCCCATAGATGAGCTGTGCATGAATTAGGGCAACATAGTAGATGATCTCTGCATGAGAATAGGAAATCCCTATACATGATCTGTGCATGAGATTATGGAATCCCTGTAGATGATCTGTTCATGACATTAGGGCATCCCAGTAGATGATCTGTGCATGTCAGGTCATCCCAATAGATGATCTGTGTGTGAGATTAGGGCATCTCCATAAAGCATCTGCACTGATCAGGACATGAGATGAGGGCATTTGCATTAATGATCAGGACATTCCCATCAATGTCAGAGAGACAGGATAATGCCCTTCTGTTTGGTGCTGTCTAGCACATTTATGGAAATTTTTAAGTTGGAGCCTAACTGAAGGAAGTCTCTTAGTGGAAGAAGGGATTTACATCTGGGTCAGATTCTAGCATCTCTCTGCTTCCTGGTGCACCCAGATGTGAGCAAGCCACTTGGCATGTTCCTCCTGCCACAGTCAAGTGCCCCATATATCTTCAAGCCTTACTGGTCATGATGGATAGTACCCTCAAACTGCGAACACAAATAAATGTGTCCTTCCATTAGCTGTTTCTTGTTTGGTATTTAATCATTACTACCAGAAAAGAGACTAGTACAGTCCTGCAATAGCTGCTTCTGCTTCCAACCTGTAGACTTTGTTTTTATTTCTTCCTAATCAATTAAGCATTGCAAGAAATATAACCCATACAGGTATTCTGCTTGTGGCCTCAGGTAACACATGCAATGATTCCATGGCATGGGAAAGAACAGCCTGGAAATAAATCTTACATTCATTTTCAAAATTGATAATCCTAATATTCTTTATAAGAAATATGAGGTGACAATGGAACAGGCTCACTGGAACTGTTCAACACTACTGTAGAAAATCTGTGATATGAAAAGATAAAGGGACAAAATTGGAAGCAATGCACACTGTGTGAGCCTACAGTGTGAAAGATGCTCAGTCTGGGTCACGCAGTGTCTCTACTTGTGACAACAGAGGATCTTTGAGAACCAACAACAAAAGGCTTGCATGTGTCCCTTCATACCAGAGCAAACACAGTCGCTATTAACTCTTGGTTCCCAGGCACCTGTCTTTGTTTCCTCCTCTGCAGACACATTATTTAAGCTAAGACAGGAATGCATCCCCTAAGCTTGAAACTACAACAGAAAAGGCATTCTTGCTTTCATATTCTTGACATTCTATACATTTCCATGGCATTTGTCTGCCAGAAACCCTCCATACTCAGAGGTGTAAAGTCCTCCCTTGCTCAGGGCAGGCTTATTGTTCTTTGGGGCTCCGCATACAGCAGGGGAAGTTTCCTAGAGCTACTTCTATAACTGAAATGAAGCAGATCTAAAAATGAAAAAGAAATGCTCAAACCAGGATCAGGCTCAGTGTTGCACAAACACGTCAGACAGAATAATACTGGGCACGTTTATCCATCAGGCGTGATGAGGAAGAATGTTCTGAATTACACTTTACTTACCAGAAGGGCTAATTAGGGTTTTACTCTAGGATTGGTCATGCTCAAAACTTACGTGGGAATTCAGAGAAGTTGCCTGACCTTGATATGTGCACAAGTTCATGAGTTCCAATCCCACTTCTTACTACTGAATGCGCTATGGTTCCAGCTCCTATCCGTGCCCTATGTCCAAAGCCAGCCTTTTACACAGCCACACATTCTTGCATTGACTCATGTAGCAAATATTTATGAGGCCTCCGGTATGAGCTAGACACTCTGTTATGCTTTGAGGGTGTAAAGATAAAAAGACACAGAACTGAGAGTGGGTGGGTCATGTAAATCAACAATCAGTGCAGCCTGATGGCCCACTGTGATGGAGGAGTGCCCAAAGAGACCACACAGGTGGGCACAGATAACTCAGCCGGGGGGGGGGCAAGGGCTCTGGGAAATAGCATTCCAGAAGGAGAGAGCTAAAGGTGCAAACACACGGGTACAAAGAGCAGTCCTTGCAGACAGAAACTCTCAGGGGCACCAGTTACCTGTAGGGCATCTGGGGAAACAAGGGCATCTCTGCTTTAGAGAGTCTTAAAGTCCATTGTCCCTCTGCTTGTCCCCCTGGCCTGGATGTCTAAAACAGTTCCACTTCTAATGACTGAATCAAGGGGCAACTGCTGCTTATACTAAAGTGTTTCTTCTTTGTGGGTTTTTTTTCTGAGACAGGATCTCATACAGCTCAAGTTTGCCTCTAACTCACTATAAAGCCAAGGATAACCAGACAATCCAATATAGACTGATTATCCTTTATCCAAAATTATTGCAGCCAGAAGCATTTATTTCAGCATTTGGAATATTTGCATATATATGATAAGCTATCTTGGGGTTGTGATGAAGGTCTAAATAAGAACTCCTCTTTCTGTGTATGTCTTACACACATACCCTTAAGCTCATTTCAAGCAATTGTCTTTAATAGTTTTGTGAATGAAAGAAATTTCCTACTAAAGAATTTTCCATCGGGAGCATCAGCTCATCATTCAAAGATTTTTGGAGTTTACAGCAGTTTGGATTTTGAAATTTCGGGGATAGGTTGAAAAATGTGTACAAACAACACAGCTCTGCCCAAAGCTGGGGCAAAGAGGCTTACTCTCACCTGCCCTGCTTCCTCTTTCCTGGTGGTATCCCTGAAATGCCGCCATATCATCCTGGGTCCTGATGAACCCCAAGCCTTACCATGAGGTCCAGAAGTTACTCAGCCTGAAACATTATGCATAGAGAGATTACTCTGGCTCCCTGTTTGGTAAGATAAATGAAGTCTTGTTCCTGTAGAGTGATTTCAAAGGCTATCATGGCTCATGTGCACAGCATAGATCATAGGCACTCAATAAATGTTTGCCCCACCCCCCCACCTTTTCCACTTCAAATGTCTTTCCCTTAATAGGGATAATAGCTATGTCTGCATTTGTAGGGAGAGGGCAGATATCAGCCTTCTTAACATATTAAGAGTTGCTTTAGGCTCTTTGTCTATAAACAGGCTTTGCTTTAAACTGGAGATGATGGGACACTGGAAAGTAGTGACAGAGAGATAGACAAGATGACAAACAGATGGATAAAATACAGGACCCAGGCCATCTTTTGGTGGGTCAATGTCACAGAATATTTTACAGTTCTGAAGACTTCTGCTTCCATCAACATAGAACACTTAGAGATTTTTAAACAGAAGATTGTTAGACAGTAACTTTTGTTTTAGAAGACCCAGAGTGATATGTATACCTAAGAATGTTCTAGCCGAGAGCCCAGACCTCCAATGTACTGTGTGGGAGGGTGGCTCTTTCACTATCACTCCCTCCTCCCCCATGACTTCTTTTAAGCACTATGTAATTTAAGATTTGGTTTCAGTAAGTTATCAGAATTCTTACTAGCTATGAACCCTGTGAACTACACTAATAAATGGTGTGGCAAGATAGAGCCATGGCTAAATGGTGACCCTGATATAAATAGAGTGCTTAGTCACCAACGAGACATCTGCAATGTGTATTACACACACACACACACACACACACACACACACACACACACACACCCTGCAATGCTCAAGGACCATTTCCAGAAGATGGGTTGCCAAGATTGTGAGAGCAAAAGATGGGTAAGGACCAGAGCAAAAGAGTATCTTTGGGAAATGACAGGACTGGTGTACTAATGACCTCACGGCAGCTGTGGTTGCCTGCATAAGACCCACGCAAGATCAAGCCAGCCACACTCCAGTACAGAAAGGGGAGCACTTATAAGTCCCCACCCACCCCCTAGCTGATGAGCTCTTTACAACCCTAGCTGATGGGTTCTGAGAGAAGGAGAATCAGATGTGGTTCCTGGCAGGTTAATCATGAGTGTGTGGATCCTACAAACTGGACTCAGTGGGTTTTTTTTAAAAAAAGAAAAAGAAAAAAGAGCAAGAGAGAGCACAAAGGTAGTTAAAGTTGGGGGTAAATCTGGGAAGAATTTGATGGAGGAGAGGGAAGTACATATGGCCAAAATAGAATTAGTAATATTATTATATTTTAAAAGAATTGATTTTTATTTATTTGTATGTGTCTGTGCCTCTGTGTCATCTGTGAATGGGCAGTGTCAGTGTAAATGCAAGCTCATAAGCATGCAGGTTGGAATGCTTGTGCACATGTGCACAGACCAGAAGAGAGTATGGCACGGTCTCCTCCATTACTCTCTGTCTATTCCACTGAGGAAGCGTTTCTCGATGAATCAGGCAGGGACTCATGACTCAGCAAACTCCAGCAAGCCTCCTCTCTCCTCTCCAACCAGAGCTAGTTACAGGAACTTGTAGGGATTGCCCAGCATGCTACATGGCTACTGAGATTCACATTGCGCGTGGGCAAGCACCCTTAACCCTAAACCATCTCTCCAGAGTCTCTCTACCTTTTATCTTAAGCCTCTTTCCCCTCTCAGAGTCCACACAGACACTCAATGCAGTCTCAGCTAATTTTGGACACCTTTCTAGAATGTTCTTCTAAATTCCTCACAAGCAGGTTGCACAACATTTTGAAAGGTGCCCTCAGGCAGCCCAGTGAAGTGGTCCAAAATGTCTTGAACAGGCTGCTTATTTTAACTAAACAGGACAGCTCTGTAGGAAACCTGAACCCTGTGGCCTAAAGACTTTCGGCTGCTTAAGGTTCCTGGTGTTAGCTCAGGAAGCCAGACTGGACTAGGTGCCCTCATGGCCCTCCACTGCAAGCTATTTAGTTTCCTCCTCAGGAGACCAGTCAGTCTCAGTAGGGGGCCACCTGAAAGTCCCGAGCTGCTGGGAACCCTGAAAGGATAGTGTCCAAAGGGCCTATCAAGCTGAGGCATCTCGAAGTCCCCTGCAGTGCTATTACCATGAAGCAATCATCCACCCTTTGAAGTTAATAATTAGTTAATATAATCCAAAGGTAGAGACCTAGCTCCAGTAGGCAACAGAAGGCCTTAAAAAAAAAAACCAGCCAGCCCAGACAGTAGCAAGGTAACTCAAAGGCAATGAGGAAAGAAAGCACCACCCAATCCACAGGCCCCTGAGCTGTGCACACCAAGCCAGCTGGAGGCATACAACAGTTCCTGCAGTCTCCCAGCTCCCTCTCAGACGCTGACAGTTCAAGTTTGTAAAGCGGAGACCAACAAAATGTTTCCACAAAAATTCTCCAAGGAATCAGTCATCTGATGATGCTAATATATAGATTACTCATTTGGAACAGTCTTAAATTTAAGTATCACTGCCGGGTAGCCAATGTGGAAACACAGCCATTCCTGGATAGCTAATGCAGAGACACAGTCATTCTCATGATGGTTTTGAGAGACAGGGATTATTGGCTTCCAAATGTCCAGAGATAGCCCTCAGTTTCAAACTCATTGACTCTCCTCACTCCTGGTATAAAATTGGGCAGAGAAGCATCCCTACACACACACACACACACA
>LOJH01016020.1:0-14483 GCA_001685095.1 Ellobius talpinus | reverse complement strand
GCACACAGACAGAATATTGTATACATAATAAATAAATAAATATTTTTAAAAAAGCAGACAAACAAACGAAGATCCTAAGATGTGTAGGACACTCCCTTAAGCCCCACCAAAGAATTATCCAGGTGTGACACTCAACCATGATCATATTTGGAAATGGGTTCTCGCAAGCAGAGCGGCATGAAACTCCAATGCTCCCAGCTCACACTATCCGCAGGGCTCCAACCTAGCTAACTTGTCTTCACAAATGCATCCTGTCTTCCCTCCCCCTCTGCTGTGCTGTCCTCATATTAGCCCTCAGTTCCAGAGGCCAGGATGTTCCAAACTTATTTCTCTGTTTGAGACTCTGATGTGCTTATATCTTACAGTTCTTTCTTTGGTGTTTTCTGTCTGATGTTCAGTTGCCCAAGTTACATCTTGCAGGCTTGCACTGTAAGTCACATGGCTTTTCTGTGGCCAGCATTAGATGCTTCTGGACGGCACATCCAGCCCCCACAGAACTGAGAGATTGCTGATCCATCCTCTTTCTCATTTTCCAGGCCTTTTATACAATCTTTATTTCCTGAAAACCTGCAAGCCGACAAAAAAGGCCGCCCAACGACCGCAGGAAGCAAAATAAAGGTTGGTTCTATTCTGGGAAAGGTTTGTATCCCTCTAAGAGCTGGATTTGTCTTGCAGGCAGGAACTGTGCACTAGGGCAATAAGGCCAGCATAGCGTAGGGGTATGGTCACAGAGATGCCCAGAAGTTAGGCTACTTGCCAAAAAAAGGGGGTGGGGAGAAAAGTCACAGGATATAGCTGAATTTGACTTGGCCATCCTGATCCCCCAGTTGGATAGTAAGTACCTCATGGCTTAATGGGCAGCATGTAATAATCGGTGCTTTTAAAGAGGAACTGGCTTTAAAGTGAATCTGAAAGGATTTATGTTAAACTATCAGGAATTTTGTGGTTCGGAATCATGTTCTGGATATTGATGGTGCTTTTCCAGGCCAAGCCCTCAAGGCATGCCAAGTATGAAACTTGCCAGAAACCCAGTTCATCTTTAGGGGCGATTTACACATCCCTCCTCCCTGGGTCTTACAGGCTTCTCTGCACTGTGAAGTGCAGACTCATTTGGCTGTATGGTGGTAGCAACACTAAAGTTCTGTGGATGGTGAAGAGTTTGAATCAAGGACACTTTATCTTATGACTTTGACAACTATTTGCTGAACTTTCTAAAGATAATACCAGTTTAGAACATTTTTCAGAGCTGGAAATGGTCATGGCTTAGTTGTTACAGGACTTGTCTAGAGTATACAAATCCCTATCTTTTGGGTCCACCCCTAAAAATCCATAAAACTAGGCATGGTGGTACATGCCTATAATCCCAGCCCTGGCAAGGTAGAGGCAGGACCACCAGAAGTTCAAGGTCATCTCTTGGCTATATTGTAAATTCAAGACAGGTCTGGGCTATCTGAGACCCTATCTCAAAAAATAAAGAAAAAAATGTTTATCTACACATATGGATATATATATATATAAAATCATATCAGTTAAATATGTCTCCAGTTTAATAATCAAAGAGATCAAGTGACTAATATTTGGCATTTGGGGTTTTTACTATCTATGTTATTACCAACCTGTGGTTTAAATTCTCAGCATCTGGGGCAAGAGAAGTGACTCTGGTTAAAAGCACTGGCTGCTCTTACACAGGACCCAGGTTTAGATCCTAGAACCCACACTGCAGCTTAGAACCATCTGCAACTCCAGTTTCAGGGGATCTGAGGTCCCTCTTCTGGCTTCTTGTTGGCTCCTACACACACGATACACATAAACTCACACAGGCACATGTACACATAAAAATACCTAACTAATTAATTTAAAAGTTCTCAGTGCCAGGTGGTGGTGGTGCACATCTTTAATCCCAGTACTCAGGAGGCAGAGACAGATGGATCTCTGTGAGTTCGAAGTCAGCCTGATTTACAAGAGCTAGTTCTAGGACAGGCACCAAAGCTACAGAGAAACCCTGTCTCAAAAAAACAAAACAAAAACAAACAAACAAACAAAAGTTCTCAGCACTTCTTACTTATCTGCAAGGTGGAGATTGTAACACTAAAGCCCAAGGTGATGGTTAGATCTGGTCATCCATAGTCAGTGTCTGCATCCTTACATTCTTGCCTACCAGTGTGCTCCCTCTTCCTTGCCCATGCCCTCGTCTCTGCTTACTGCTGTGGGTGGTTTGTTTTCTTTCTTTTTGCACATGCTCATTCCCTGCCCTAGGCTTCGACTCACCCTCCTTCACTCTATCTTCCATTCCATGGTGCCCTTCAGTTTGTGCCTTCCTGATTGACATCAATGTCACAGAAGCCATGGTTGTGACCGCACTGCCCTCTGCCCTTTTGCTTCCAACTCTTTCGTGGATGAAGCCTGCCTTTCCAGATCTTGATAACCTTCCTGGGGACAGAAACACTGGCTTCAGTAAAGGACATGGTTCTATAAGAGGACCTTTTACGTTTCGTGGATGAAGTCAGATGCAAGATGTTAGTGCAGTTGTTGGCTGTTGTTTTTAGAATGGAATATCTGGACTATCTGGATGGATCAAGAAATGGTATTTGAGCCCCAGCACCATAAACAACAGTTAGGTCATTCTAAGCTGCTCCAGCTGAATTAGTACACAGACAGGATCCCAGCACTTAGGCAGTAGATGCGGGAGGATTACGAGTCTGAGTCACAGGAAGGTGGTGGGGGATTGCACAGTCTCACCAGGTGTGGGACTAAGGCAAGAGGATCATGAGTTCCATGCTAGTCTGGTTGCAAAATGGGACTGTCCCAAAGAAACAACGATGAAATCTTGTCATATTCTTCAAACTCTTGGACTCAAGCCATTACCCTGCATCAGTCATCTGAACAGAAGACACCACAGACAAACGATACCATGTCCACCAGTGGCAGGCTGAGCTTGGTTTTTTTCAAGGCAGGGTTTCTCTGTAGCTTTGGAGTCTGTCCTGGAACTAGCTTTTGTAGAACAGGTTGGCCTCGAACTCACAGAGATCCGCCTACCTCTGCCTCCCGAGTGCTGGGATTAAAGGTGTGTGCCACCACCGCCTGGCTAAGGCAGGCTGAGTTTTGAGCTGGTATGCAGAGCCCTCTCAGTTATAGGGACATCATGTCCTTAAGAGCCATTCTAAGGCTTGACTGGATTTGGGTCTCTGGGACAGAGAGCTGAGGGCAGACAACAGATGTGATTTTCCTGAGGCCCAGATGCTAACATCTGCGTGAAGTTCTGACTTATGCCTTAGCCTGAAGGACCCGGATGAGGACAAGCTCTGGGCTGGAAACTCTAGTCATGAGACTGTCACGTTCAGATCCAAGGGCTCAGATCCCCCAAGGTCACAGTGACTCATTTTCAAGTGGTCTGGAATATGCCTCGTGAGTGGGGATGGAGGCCTCTTACTTCTCCTTTGAAGGCAGCTTGCTTCCTTTCTTCATGTTTGTGTGTCGTTTAAAAAGTTACTACCTTTCTGGACTGTACACAGAATGTTTAGAAGAGCAGATTTGGGGGCTTTGTCTAGGGAGATCAGCCTGAAGTTTAGTTATCTAGAAGGATATACACAAGAATTCTACTTGCATACTTACCCAAATCCCACACTCTCTGATGGATCCTGTGATCAAGGTCTGCCTGGTGATCTACAGTGATGAAAGTCTATTTTATATGCCCTCCTGAAACATCACTGAGGGATGCATAGCCATGGCCCAGTCCCTTGTCCCTTCTGTATCTATACTATTTGGCAGATACGTCCTAAGAGTATATTGAAAGGGACTCCAGGTTTCTGGATAGGAAAATTTTATATTGAAGGTAGTTTTAGTGTTGCACATTTTATTGTTTTTAATTATTTGAAAATAAAAAACTGATCTACAGGAGTTAATTAGAATTGTCATTTGATGGACACTCCCATCAAGTTACTAAAGCAAAAAATATATTGCATTTATGAAGCTGGAGAGATCTCTCAGCACACCAGGTTGGTTGGTCCCTGGCATCCACATGGTGGCTCACAACCATCTGTAACTTCAGTCCCAGGGGAATCCAACTCCCTCTTCTGACCACCAAGGGCACTTACACATGAATAAATGCCAGCAAAACATGCATATGCATACAATAAAAACAAATCTTTTAAATAAAACCATATTACATTTAATAATGCTTGATTCTGAGGCTTCCTTCAAGTATATGTTGTGATTGGAAGAGGCCAGTGTTGAGATCAGAGTGAAGGTTTGATTCGAGACAGAGCAGACTCAAGCTCCTAGTGAGTGCAGGTAGACACATGACGCATTACCTGAGTGAACCTGGAGCCACGAGTGGGAGATGGCGAACTATACCTGCCTTTAAGACACCAGGGGCTTTCTAGCTTCATCCACCTGTGTAGGCTGCAGCTGGAGGAGCTGAAGCCTAGAAACATGGGCAGACCCATGGTGTACCACCTTTCACATAACAGAGCCGGGAGCACCGAGGCTCTCCCCACTGTCTGTCTTGTTTTTGTAATTTGGTTCCCGCCTCTGTTGAATAATGCTGGTACCTCTTTATCTAGCCAATGCATTCTTGGCTGGAGTCAGAACTAATCCGTTTTGCTTCCTAGTCACCTCACGGGACACCAAGAGTGACCTATGGCCATTGAAATGTAGGCTATCCTGTCCACGTTTACCCAGTTAATCCCTTTGCTGCCACACCACACTATTCTGTAACACTCATAGGAAGGCAAAAGAGCATTGTGGATAAGAAACGTGGACTTGGTTTCAAGTCTCATCTTTGTGGCGTACAAATTGTGTTGTCCCAAGGAATCCTTTGTCCTGTAAAGCTTGGTATTCTCATTTGAAAAAGCAAAAGTAGGAGCAGTCACAACCCTCCGGGATTGTTGTGATGTGTCAGAGAGCTGTGACTATTGTAAGAAGAACTATGTCAGGGGACACGTGAAGTGACTCTGCCGCTTCTGGGTGCATCCCTTAGGCTGCAGTGCAAAGGAAGTCTGCCGCTACCTGCTTAGGGCTGAATAACAGTAAATAAAAATTATTATTAAAAACTGAAAGCAAACTAGAAATTTAGAGACTTAGGAATGAAGAGTTGGGTGTGGTGGCACTCGGAGGCAGAGGCGGGTAGATCTCTGTAATTTTGAAGCCAACCTAATCTACATGGTAAGTTCCAAAATGCCAGGGCTCTATACAGAGACCCTATTTAAAAAAAAAAAAAGAAAGAAAGAAAGTAAAGAAAAAAGAAAGGTTAGGATTGGAGAGATGTCTCAGCAAGTTAAGAACACTGGCTGGAGGACCCAGCTTTGAATCCCAGCACCTTCCTGTTGGGTGACTCACAACCATCCATAACTCCAGGGGATCCAATCCCCTCTTCTGACCTCCATGGGCACCATGCATGCACATGGTGCACATACATACCTGCATGCAAAACACTCAACACCCATATCATAAGTAACTAAAACTTTAAAAGCTTTGCTCAGAGAGACCCCACAGTCCTTCCCTCACTTCACTGGCGTACAGCAGAGATCATCAGATTCGTTTCCAAATGTCATCTTATCCACAAAGAAGGTAGAAGGCAATTTCCTTTGTGGTCAGAGTCCTTACTACCGTGGGGCAACCGCTCTACCCCTGTCCTCAATTCCAGGCAGCGCAAAGAATGCTGTTTTCTGCCCGCTCATACAAGAGCACCATTCACTGATGGACATCCTCCTTTGCTACCCATCAGTTTTCTGAGGGTTTCAGATTCCCAAGTGCATGAAAATAGAGAAGCCCTAATTGAGAGTGGGTTGTCTCTCGTCAGCAGAGCCCTACTGCTGACTGGGAATGGCTCCCTGGTTTCCTGGCAGGTCTTCCCACTATTTTCTTTTAGAGGTTTTTTTTTTCTCTCTCTCTGCATGCTGACAGTCTCAGAAGGAGAGTTTGCCTAAGTAGAGCATCATGGACCCCCAGGGAGTGCTCAGCTGTGCGGTGGAGTTGCTCATGTGAGCAACTACTCCCGTTTCTTCCACGTGTGCAATTCTCATGATCTGAAATACATCCTAAGCAGTTCCAGATTTGTTTATGTGGCTTTTTCTGCTTGAACTCAGTCCTGCTCTGGGTACCCAGGGCACAGCTAGTGACAGATAATTTTACATAGACTCATTTTGCTGTATGACGACTAGGTTCTGTCCCACAAGGAAAGTGCAGGGAGCCTTCTGAGAGCCCTGTGAAGGGACAAAGCAAGGGGGACACTGGATGAAACAGCATATATAACATTAATAAATTATATATATTTTTAATGAATTTCACTTTGTTTAGCTGTGAGTTTACATCATTTTATTTATTAATTATTATTATTATTATTGGTGGTGGTGGTGTGTGTGTGTGATATGTGTATACAGGTGCCCACAGATCCCTTGGAGCTGGAATTACAGGCAGTTGTGAGCCACCCATTGTAGGAGACTAGAAACTGAACTCAGGTCCTCTGGAAGAGTAGCAAACTCTCGTAACTGCAGAGCCCTTTCTCCAAACTCTTCCTCATTTTAATAAAGAGATTCTTCATAGATGACACTATTAGGAAAGAGATTTGAGATTTCATCCCTGCTCATAAGTTTAAACAAATAAACCAAAAAAATAATTGTATCAAGAACCAGGCATGGTCATGCATGACTGTAATCTTAGCACTTAGGATGCTAAGGCAGGATAATCAGGACTTAAAGGTCATCCTTTAAGTTAGTGATTTAAAATAGCCTAGGATGCCTTAGACTCTGTCTCAAAAAAACAAAACACACACACATGTGTTTTTACAATGACCTCAGTCAGTACAAATTGACAACAGCATTATTCCTGATGAAGAGTCACGTGAAGATTTACAGACATATGTACATATATGTATATACATATGTGTATATCTATATATATATACATGTGTACATACATCTATAGCTTTTCTTTATTAGCTGTACTAAAACTGCCTATGGTTTTCAGTGTTCAATTTTCCAACTCCTAGGTGTGATAAAAATCATCATAAAAGTCAGTGGCAACTTCAAGGCTCTTCTGGATACCTAGCTCAGGCACAGCAAGCAGACCCATGAGGATTTCTTTCTAGCTATGTGCTCCCGTGCTAGAGTCCTGCAGGTTTGGTTTGGAAGCTCGTCCGTCGTAGAGAGTTCCTCATCTCTAACTGCCCTTATCCTTCCCACTAGAAACAAGCCAATGACCTCGTGAGCACCCTAATGAAATGTACACCCCACTACATCCGCTGCATAAAACCAAACGAAACTAAGAAGCCCAAAGACTGGGAGGAGAGCAGGTATGTCACAAGGAGACTAGGAGAGGGCAGAGCGTCTGAGGTGAGCGGAGCACGCATGACCTCCCCCTCAGGCGAACCAACCTCTGTCTAAAGAGGAGGCATGCGCGCTGGGTACTTCCTGTCTCTGATTTTTAACATCTGTGTAATAGTTCACCCCGTCTTGTCTTTAACATGTTTGCAGTATCAGTCCATTCGGAATTAATTTACGATGTTGATCTTGGCTAGTTTGGAGGCTGGTGTTAAAACAAACCTTTGTACCGAAGAGTCACGATGGTTTTAAAGTTAGTTTGAGGCTTTGTTTAGATGGACAACATGTAGCCTGTGTAGAATGCTTGGCTCGGGCTCACAAGGGAAAGCCTGAGAAGTGGTGTAAGGTGATCTGCCAGTGACTCTAGCCCGTGAAGACCCTCAGACAGACTAGAGGTCCTGAGCACTCCGTAGAAGAACAGAGTGAAGGAAGGATGAAGCCAGAGGAGATGGATGGACCTGGTACCCGAAGAAGCCTGTGGCGCTGTGGAATTTAGGAAGTGGCCCATGCAAGGTGAAGTGAGTTGACAGCTGTGGGTGTTGACCGAGAAGATAAGATTCATCTCCAGGGACTAGAGAGAAGGCTCTCTAGTTTACAACACTTGTTCTTGCAGAGGACCGATTCCCAGCCTTAACATGGTAGCTTATAATCATCCTTAATGCCAGTGTCGGGATCTGACTCCCTCTCTGACCTTTCCAGGCACCGGGCATGCACATGATACATGCAGGCAGGCAGGCAGGCAGGCAGGCAAAACATTTGTGCACATTAAATAAAATAAATATTTAGAATATATTTTAAAAAGATTTGTATCCAGCTGGGAAATCCAGGGACCATTCCTATGAGGCCCGACCTTACTGTCTGCTTGGAGCCTGGGAAGAACTGGAGAATGACCTCATGATGGGGTGATGATAACTACAGAGGGTGCCCCATACTATCACCACATCACCTGGTCCCAGGCTACCGGGATGCCCTGTTCCTATCCGGGAGAAAAGGAAACTGAGTTTTGCAAGGTATTAAGTGACCAAGTGAAGGAAACAATGGGAAGAGACCAGGCTTAAAGAGGGCAGCTGCCAAGTACATCCTCTGAGAGACAGGGTGGAGTCCCTTGCCCATGCTGTCCTCAAGCCCCGTTCTCAGCAATGACAGGTGGATGATTTGGTACCTGAGCCTCTGTAGAGGGGGGGAAGGACAGACAGGGAACAGAAGACACACCCAGGCCCACCTAGGTTGAGTATCACCGTCTGAAGAATGTTCTTTCATTCTTAACACTAGGGCGCAGGCTGGGTTGCAGCTGAGTTGGTAGAGTAGCTGTGGAGGATACAGAAGGCCCTGGCGAGGCTTTGCTCCCCAACACTAAGTAAACCAGGCACGGAGGAGCAGGTGCACCACCATGGCTGCAGTAGCTGCTGCTTTTCCTCCTTTGATACATGGTCGTATTGTATAGCTCCGGAAGACCTGGACTCACTATGTAAATCGTCTGGCCTCAGACTTACAGAGATTCACCTACCCCGAGCTCCCGGGCTCCTGAGTGCTGGAATTACAAACATGGACCACCATGCCCAGCCTAACTTATTTTAAACATGGCTTCTGGGGATCAAACTCTGGGCTAATGCTTGCAAGGCAAGCACCACACTGGTGTCCCATCTGGAGCTAGACTGGAATTCAAAACTGTGCTCTGCAGCTACCTGTTAGTGACAGATCTGCATGAGACACTTTGTCTTCCACATGGCCAGTCTGGCTCGTTTAAACAGAGGGTCTAGGATATAATGTCTGTCAGTGAGATCTCTGACATGTACTGATAGTGCACAGACCACCCACTCACATGTGCAAATACACGTGCTCGTGCACACAGCAGGGTGGTGTCATGGGCAACCTCAGAGAAAATGTTGGCATCAGAAGTACCCCTCAGGGGTAGGTACCTAAGTCCACTCTTTCTTCATTGCAAACTCTCCTACTTTACTTCCCCACCTCTTTCCAAGAAATCATCTTAAATGAAAGCATTTTACCAGAAGCTAGAGAGTTGACGGAGCAGTTCAGAGCATGTGCTGCTCTCACAGAGGACCCGAGTTTGATTCCCAGCAGCCTCCTTATCACGCACCTCACAACCACCTGAAACTCCAGCTCCGGGGAGTCCAACAGCTTTGGCTTCTGCAGGCACCTGCGCTCACATGCATGTGGCCACATATAGATACACACAAGTACACAAAATTAAAAGTAATAAAAGTTAATCAAGAAAAATAAAACCATAGTTGCTTATTAATGAAGTACCGCTCTCAACCTCAAAATAGTTGTGCTAACAGGCTTTCTTGTAAAGAAATTGTACAGTAGCTATTGCTTGAACCTTTTTATATAAAAATTCTGAACCTGGTGGCATGTGCTTGTGATCCCAGCACTGGGGAGCCAGAGACAGGGAGATTCCCCAAGGCTCCCTGGCCAACCCAACTAGCATAATTGGTGAACTCTAGGGCAATGAGAGACACTGAACAAAAAAGATGGCTCTCCCCCCCCACCTTTCTTTCCCCTGTATTTTCCCCTCTCCCATGACCGAAGTTCTTCACTGAATTTCAGCAGAGACTCAGTGAGCATCCACATCATGGTTTATGAAACGAAAGCTCAGGGTACAAGCTGCTGATGTTGGTTCCCATTTCCAGCTGGACAGCTCCCCCATGGGTTTACTCACAGATGGCCTCACTCCCTTGTGAGTATGGAGGGCTGAGTCGCTGTGGGAATTACATGCTCAATTGAAGTTCTTGGTAGATAGGGTTACTCATTCCACAAGTTTATGAGGTATGGGGTTTTTCGTTTCCTGTTGAAATGTGTTTTTGTTTGGCTTCTGGCAAAGTGGCTGGCCTTGGATTCTGAATTGCTGCCCTCCCAGCTTTTAGCTTGCTTGAGGGAAGGAGGGAGGGAGTGAAGACAGTCCTGGGTGGCTCCTCCCATAGGGTGGAAATGGTGACCTGGGGGTACAGTTGGGACCAATGCCCACCAGCAGTGATGCTCCAGCAAAAACATCTTGGGTCCTTTGGTACCTTCAAGTTCTTTTACACATTTCAGGATTTGCTAGACTGATTGTCATACAGCAGAAAATTTATGTAAGAAATTTCCTGGACCTTGATGCCACTTTAACAAACTCTAACTTGATTCAAGCTGGAGAGATGGCTCAGTGCACAGACTGCTTGCTGAATTTAGGTTCCTACATCCACATGAAAGCTGGGCCTATTGGTGTCCACCTATAACTCTAGCAGGACGGTGCTGAGAAAGGAAGCTCCAGGAGGCTTGCCGGCCAGCCAGTCTAATCAGAATGACAAGCTCAGGGCTGGACAGATGGCTCATTTACTGCTCTTCCAGAGGACCAGTGTTCAGTTCCCAGCATCCATGTCATGTGCTCACAGCTGTTCCAGAGGGCTCCATAAATAGCAAGCTCCGGATTCAGTGAGAGATGCTGTCTCCAAAAAGCTAAGATGATTGATGGATTGAGGAAGACATCAGTATTAACCCCTGGCCTCTTCATGCACCAGGATGGACAAGCATATTGTATGTGGTACTCATGTACCGCCTCATGTATCAAGGTCAGAAGACAACTTGTGGGAGTATAGTCTTTACTTTTATTATGTGCTCTCAGGAATTGAACTCAGGTCATCAGGCTTGGCAGCAGGTCCCTTACTCGCTGAGCAATCTCATCCGCTGCGAAGCAAGATCTTCACACAGAGAATATTCTTGCCTGTGTGAGACAGGGCAAGGTCTGTCTGGTGAATCCATGTGTGATGTGTTGCCTGCCTGAGGCTTGGAGAGAAGCCAGTGTTTGTGAATAGTGCATTGAAAGCAGCAGACACCCGAAGTTGGCACTTTCGGACTGGAGAGATGGCTCAGGAGTTATGAGCTCTTGCAGAGGACCCAGGATCAATCACCAACACCCAGTTATAGAGTGCCCTCTTCTGGCTTCCTTAGGTATTGCACACACACCATGCCCATAACATAACTGCAAGCAAATACTCATACATATAAATTGTGTTTGTCTATTTTTTAAGATAAAAGGGCACTTCTGCATGTTTTTCTTACTAGAGAAAGAGGCAATAGTGATTTTGTATTTGGAGAAATGGGAAAGGAAAATTATTTTTCCAAGTCAGGTTTCTAGAGTGTCTCTGCTTCTAACTCAAGGGAAATGTGCCTGTTGAATATCAGTCTTTTCATATAAAGACTCTAAAGGTTGTTTGTCCTGGAGCTGAAGAGATGGCTCTGTGGTCAAAGTACTTGCTGTGAAAGCAGAAGGACTGGAGATCTGCTTCCCAAAGCTAAAGTAAATGCCAGATGGGTGTGGCAGCCTGCTTGTGATTCCAGCCATTGAAGGCAGAGACAAGGGATCCTCGGAGCACCCAGCTAGAGAGGCTAGCCATGTCCACAGGCTCTGGGTTTAAGGAAAGGGTTGTGCCTTGCTGAGTAAGGTAGAAGAGAGAGGATAATGTCCGACATCCACCTTGAACAGCCACTGTGTACCATGTGCACCTGTATCCATGCACACATGAAAATGGAAACTAGAAAAAGAGCTGTCCTGATGGAGTCAACTCTTGTGGCTGAGAAGAAAGAGCTTTCGGCCACAGGCCAAGTTTCAAAGAAAACCTGTGGAACCCAGCTTGGAAAAACACGAATAGAAATGAATCATGACTGGTGGGGAAACTTGTCTATCATCCCTCTGTAGAGATGGGCAGGGTCTGAAGTGCACATGGCTGCCTGAAGCTAGACCCTTGGAAACACACTAGGTGTTCACTATTACTTAAAAACAAATAAACAAAAAACTAGTCGCACCAAAGAGACAGAGACAGGCAGGTAGGTGGGTCTGTGTGCAATCAAGACCAGCTACTCAGTAAGACATATAATTGAAATAGGTTTTAGACTTTTTTTTGAGACAGAGTTTCTTAGTAGCTAAGAACTTGCCCTGCAGACCAAGCTGGCCTTGAACTCACAGAGATCCACCTGTCTCTGCCCCCCCTCCATGCTGGGATTAATGACTTGCGTCACCACTGCCCCATGATTTTAGATCATTCTTAACTTGCTCATTTGAAAGATCCTAGAAGTGTAGTCTCATTGAGTCTAAAACTAATATTAAACTTTAATGATAAAAACAATTCTAACAGTGCTTCACCCAATAAGTTCTTTATTTTGTTGAAAAAAATTGTTTGTAATCCAAATGTCAAGTGTATAGGACTTTATTTTTATCAATTGTTTTTAGTGTTACACTTATTTGTTTCTTTGAAGTGGGTACACATGAGTGCCAGGGCACATGGATGGGGGACAAAAGACAACTTATGAGTCTTTCCTCCCTACCACGTGGGCTCCAGAGACCAAACTCAGCTTAGCAGGCTTGGTGGCAAATGTCTTTATCTGCTGAGCCGTCTTACCAGCCCCACTTCCTATTTTGAGACAGGATCTCACTATAATATTCAGGATGGCCTTGAGTTTTCTGTGCTCAATGGATTGGATCCTCCTGCCTCAGCCTTTCAAGTAGCTAGGATTACAGGCACACAGATTCATGCCTGGCTTTGGGTTCTTATTTTACTGTTGTTCTGTAAAATAGATGTGTAATGTCTTCTTGAATGATTACAGTAGTTCATAATATTTTTAGGTTAATATTATGCAGTTCAAAAGTTCAGCTTGGCCACTATTATTACAGGTCTTGTAAATATGTTCCCTGCAGCTTGATAGTAGGGGGGAGTGGAGGATGATGGGGGGGCGTTGGTGGGCAAGTGGAGGGTAGTTAAGAAAATTAGCGAGGTGGTAGGGGGAAGGAATTTTCCAGTAACCTCCATGTTCCCTCTTCTGTTTTAGGGTAAAACATCAAGTAGAATACCTGGGTCTCAAAGAAAACATCCGAGTGAGAAGAGCCGGTTATGCTTATCGGCGAGTCTTCCAGAAGTTTCTACAGAGGTATCGAATGAGTTACTACCTCTTGCAATGGAATTTTTGGTTCAAATTAGCTTATTTGTCCATTCAGAGCACATACCAAACAAATGTAATGTAGACACAGCGGCAGGCACCCATCACAACTCATTTCAGAGTATTTTATTGCCCTGGAAAGAAGCCCCGCCCTCTGTAGTCATCATCTGTCCTCTGTCACCACGTGAGGCAGTCACCCATCTGCTTTCCGTCACCCTCAACTTGCCTAAGTCACATATATGTTCTCTGTGACTGGCTATATGACTGTGACATCATGGTGTTTCAAGATCCATCAATGGTTTATATAGTGTGTCTACATCTTACTCTTTCTTATTCCTTGGTGAATAATATTCTATTGTATGGATTTGCCACATTTTACCTATTCATCCTTCAGTTGCTTCCATTTGGGGCTGATTTGAATAACGCTGCTATTACGGCTCTTGTCTGAGCCTTGGAGAGGATGCGTGTTCCAGTTCTCAGATGTGGAACTAAAGTGGGATTGCTGAGTCATATGCTAATTCTATGTTTAACTCGCGGAGTACCGCCAGGCTGTTTTCCCAAGTGGGTGCACCATGTTGCATCTGCACCCACAGTATTTGAGGGTTCCATTTTATCCCAGTCTGTGCCAACATATGCTAATCTCTGACTAACCTTGCTAGTGGGTGTGAAATGGTATCTCACTGTGGCTTTGATTTGCATTTCCCAGATGGCAAAGGATATTCAAAACTCTTCATGAGTTTATTGGCCATTTGTATTTCCTCTTTAGGGAAATTCTGTTCGGGTTCTTTGTCCCTTTTTTGTTTTTAGGGCTTTTTTTGTCTTTTTATGAAAGCCATAATATAGAATATGTCACTGAGTTAATAAGTCTTCTGTGGAACAAACCACCAAGTACAAGAATTTATAATCGTGACATGGGAGCTAGACCTGACCTGATAGATTAATAGTATGAAAACAACTGCAAGAAAATATTTAGCCTAAGGGCCTGGAGAAATGGTTCAGCAGTTAAGAGCACTGGCTACTCTCCCAGAGGACCTGGGTTCAATTTCCAGCACCCTCATGGCAGCTCACAACTGTAATTCCAGTTCCAGGGAATCTGGCATCCTCACACAGACATACATGCAGGCAAAAAAACCAATGCACATAAAATAAAAATGAATAAATCTTTAAAAAAATATTTAGCCTAGGGGGCTGGAGAGATGGCTCAGAGGTTAAGAGCATTGCCTGCTCTTCCAA
>LOJH01016019.1:8159-23090 GCA_001685095.1 Ellobius talpinus | reverse complement strand
GGAAGAGCAGGCAATGCTCTTAACCACTGAGCCATCTCTCCAGCCCTATTTTTAATTTTTTAAAATTCTTTTTTCTTTTCTGTTTCCACTTCCTTTTTCTTCCAAAATACTTTTTAATTTATTGCTTTTAATTTAACTAGCAGTTCTAGACTTGGAAAGCATAAGTACAGCGTGTGTACTCACTCCCCAGTACGAGTGTACTCGTTCTCCCTCCCTGCTGCTCATGCTGACACTCTTCTTCCCTACCCATCCTCCTCCCTCGCCGTCTCTTCCCGCCCCTGTTTAGTTAGGGTGGCTTGGTTGAGCATGAGTGCAGGGCTATTTCTTGGATTGTGGATACTGTACTAATCTCTATACTGCTGAAGAGATGTTACCTCTTCCCCTGGTAACCATTAACTGGCAGTAGCTCCTCAGGAGAGAGTGGGGTCTCATGAGCCAAACCCACTCCCACCCTCCCGCCATCCATGAAGAAATGTTGTTCATGGCTTGTGCACGGTACCCACAGCTGCTGAGTGTTCACCTTTGAAATGGCCTTGCCATATCCAGAATTGCTTTATAGTAGCTCCCCTATCCCCTGGCTCTTAAGGTCTTTCTGCCCCCTTTCCTACAAATGTTCTCTGGGTCTGTGGGGCAGGGCATGTAGATGTCCGGTTTAGGACTGAGCACTCAACAGCCACATATTCCTAGCTCTCTGGCCAGTTAGGGCTCTTTTCATGAACTGCTGCAAAGGAGTTTCTCTACCCAAAGCTGAGAGTAACACTAGTCTATGGGTATAAACGTAACATCGTTAGAAAACAGTTTGTCTGTATGTTCATTAGTAAAACAACAGTTGTAGACCCCCACCCAAGACCTAGATGATCTTACCAGCCATATGCTTTTGACCATGTTTATAGTACCAAGCATGTATTCCCTCCCATAGGGCAGTCCCCACATCCATCCAGATAGCAATTGCTTACCCCAAACCAGTCATGGTACTGTTCCACCAGTAGGCATTTCTTGCCTGACTGCTTGATATTATAGCTTGTAAGGTCCACGCTATGTATGACCAGTCAGGGTTTTTGTCTCCTAGCAGCAACAGTGCTTTCTGGCACTAGGAAAGCTAGCCACCAGAGGGAAGCCTCCAGTTTAGTTCCAGGTTGATTGTCCTGTGACCTGTATCTAAAGTGTGTGGTGTCATCACCAATAGTCTTCCCATGTAGTTCTGTGGGCAGGAGCAATGACAACAGCCCCTGTTGTTTTCAGAGCTCCTGAGGCTCTCCTGACAACCACTCATAGAGATGTGTTCTTCAACTGGCACTGAAACTTTGGTGTTTAAAGACAAAACACAAAAAAAGCATGGCTTCTGGGAGTAGTATTTAGGGTACTTCTATTCAAAGTCTGTTTAATGCTTTAGTTTCCTTATAAAGTAGTAGCTTTTTATATGGCTTTCTTATTCATCCCTAATTTTGTTTCGCCTTCTCCCCACACTATACTCTTAGTAGAATTTTTACTTGATCTTACTGGTTTAGGGTTTTATATTAGTCTTATTCTTATATTTTTCTAATGTTTTCAAGGTTTTGTGTTTGGGAGGGGAATCTCCTTTGTGTTTATTGTTGTTATTTCTATCTCTTGTTTTTTCTATCTATACCACAGCATTCTTCCCAGACTATTATTTTTCCTTTTGTTTAACTCTGATCTCTTTGTTTACCAGTTTTCTACATCCTTCTTTTATCTAATTCATTTATTGTTTCTATTTCCACATTTGCCCTAAATAATGTTTAGCTTGGGCCAGAGAGATGGCTCAGTGGTTAAGAACACTGATTGCTCTTCCAGAGAACCTGGGTTCAATTCCCAGCACACACATAGCAACTCACAACTGTCTGTAATGCAACTGCCTGTAACTGTCAACACCCTCACACAGACATACATGAAGGCAAAACACGAATGCATATGAAATAAAAATCAATAAAGTGTTAAATGCTACTGTTTAACTTTATAGCACACTGCACAGCAGCTCTCCATCTGCATGGTCACTGGTGTATGCTTGTGGGCTGTGAGCAATTTAGGGGTGTCTCGGTACCACGCGTGGATGTGCTGTTTGCTTTTTCTCAATAGGCCCTCAAGTGTAGGCAGCTCAGTAAGGAAATCCTCAGATAAAACTGAGATCAATATCCAAGCAGATAGAAGTACAAATCACAATACAAGAAACATGAAAATGCAAGAAGCATTGACTCCTCAAAAATCATAACACCTTAACTGCTGAACTCTGACACTCTGAAGGCATTGAAAGGGCAGGTGCAGACATGACTAATAAAGTTATCAGTGGTCTTAAAGAAGATGCACAGACAAGAAAATGCACTCGATTAGGACCTGGGAGAAAATCAGCAGCACTGAGAGGAAAGTCAGAAAAAATGGATTTTAAAAAATCCTGCAAGGATATTTAGACAGAGGGAGTGTTAATGTGAAAACTTGAGTGAATCAAAATTTTAAAAAACTACAGTGCAAAGTGGCACTGTTAACAGACTAGACTCAACTAATCAAGAGAGAATAATCAAGAGGGATAAGGACAAGGTCAAGGAAATACATTTAAGACATTTAAATATGAATAAAGAAAAGGCTGTAGGTGTGTGTGAGTGACCACAGTGCTCAAGAACTCTATGACTCAAGAGACCGGAGCTAAGAATCCACAGGATGGAAAGAGCTTCCTTCATTAGTACTAACTGCAGCACTGTTCACAACAGACAAGACCTGGAGCCAGCCTCAGAAGCAATAAGGAAACATACACATACACAGTGGAATTCCATTCAGCTGTAGGGTAACATTATAGTAGTATAGAAAAATTAATGGAGCTGGAGATCATTATGCTAAGAGAAATAAGCCAAATTAGGAAGACATATTGTTTATTATCGCATGAGAAATTGATGCTTAAATGTGTCCAGGTGTGTATGTACATGTTTATGTGTCATGAAAGCCAAGGGGGCAGTTTGGGGAGGGTGGCCAGGGTTGAGGAAAAGCAAGGGCAGTGAAGGCACAATCAAAGTACAGCAGTGTATACATAGGAAAATGTCACGACGAAACACCATTCCTTTGTGTGCTCACTGAAGCAAAATTAATAAGAATGTTTTAAATCATACTTTGACCTTATTTTATTAGGCATGGGAACGGTGGTAAGAAAAGTAGCTATATGTTTATTAACTTGAGCCTGTCCTTTAGTCGTTCCATGAAGATTTGCTGGGCTGGGGATATAGCTCAGTTGGTAAGTGCTTGCAGAGCATGCACAAAACCCTAGGTTTGACTCCTATCTCATGGTGCAGGTCTGTAACCACAGTACTTGGGAGGTAGAACCAGGAGGATCAGAAGTCCAGGGTCATAGTGAGTTTGAGGTCAGTCCCAGCTAGACAAACTGTCTGGGAGGGGTGGGGGCATATTTGCTGATCAGTTGAATGTGGGTCAGTGAGGGAAATAAAGAAAGCAGATTTCCTGACAAGAGCATCTAGGAAAGTGGTGATGCAACTCACAAGGGAAGCCCCATTAGGAGCAGATACAAAGAAGAAAATGGAAGATTCTGTTGGACAAGGTGGACCTGCCTATTAAGCATCTGAGCCGAGGTATCAGGTAGATGGTTGGGTAAATTGTGTGGAAGGTAGGGATGAAGGTCTAGAAGTAAGAGCCATTAGCTTATAGATATATTTTACCCTGTGGGCCAGATAATACCACATTTAAAGTGAATCCAGATAAAGAAGAGAAGGTGACTAATTCCTGAGTGTTGGCAATCTCCTGAAGTAGGGTTCAGGAAGAAGGAACACCCAAGAAAACAGTGGCCTGTGTACAGCAGGAAAACTTGAGTTTGTGGTCCTCAGAAGCTGAGGCCTCTTAAGGAGAAGGAGGGCAATGTAGAGTCTGGATAGAGCTTTTATTTTGTGATTGACTCTTGCTTAGATAATAGATTCCTGGCTCAGAAATCAAGAGATTTAAATGCCTTTTCCCCACTTCTGTCATTAGCAACCCTGGCTGTTCACCAAAGACTACAGGTCCATCCAAAGATACTTAATGTAGATTACAAGTAAACATGTCTGTAGTAATACTCTTCTTTGGGGGCTTTTAAAATAGTGGCTGATATTAAATCTTTTTCAGTATTGATGGTGATGGCCCATTTGTAAGAAAAAAACTGACGAAATAAACATAATTAATATACTTACATACTATGGTAACATTCAGAAAAAGTTACAGAATTTTCTTTTTGACAATTATTTAGAATCCATATGTACCAGACCCTTGGGAAGAAGTATTTTGAAGGCAGCTACAGTCCATGCCCTTAAGAAACTTGTGTGGTATACATACTGCATGCTTGTGAACAGACAGTCTGAAATGGTCAGTGCAGTAATAAGAACATAAGCTCTGCAATGGAAGCTTAGGGCTGTGAAATCTTCCATGGAGCAAGGTCATGGTAGAGGAGAGTCTGCCTGAGTGGAGTGCACACAGCGAGTACCGTACAAGGGCACATTGACAGTACTGTTATTTGGCATACCTATGACCTCTTCCATATGCTTGTGGTCCAACGAAGAAGTGGAGGGGAGGGATGCCAAAGATCCCTCAAAAGTTGAATCATAATATGGAATGCCATATTTATAATTGTGAGGTTGTATATTGTAAATGTCAGGCTAGATTGAGTCCAACTTGTTTAAAGAAAAATGCCACAGTATCCAAAAGAATCTGTGTAGTATCCGATTCACTGTTTGGATTTTTCTTTATATGCAAGATTGAAATGATAACCAGTTGAAATAGCTCAATCATAGTTTGATATGGCTCTTTAATATTTAACATGCAGTGAAACTCATATTCCAGATGTAACTTTTCTTCATCTCTGTTATTTCCCAATCAAACATTATTTGTGCAAGTCATATTATTTTACTCTGTATAAAGTTTATGCCTTTAATATATAATACCATTGGTGTATTTTACTCATGTATATTTTCATTTATGTGACTGTTTTAACAGTAAGTCATGCATTGATTATCTGTAGGAACTAAAGGAGACATCCCAAATTTTGGCACAGTAGAATACTGGTTCCGATTAAGAGTTCCCATGGATCAAGCAATTCGACTTTATCGAGAGCGGGCAAAGGCATTAGGATATATAGCGTCAAATTTTAAGAAGCCAGAGAAGATGCAATTGGTAAGCTTGTTTGACTGTAAAACCCTTTTATAGCACAGGACTCTATACTGTCTCCTTAAATCCTACACTTTAAACTAAAACTGTTTTATAGGCATCAAATAGCTAATTTGACCTTTTATTTAAGAATAATCAAAAAAAAGAATAATCAGACTCTCAGGGAGAGGCAAGAACAGTAGAGAGGTGGCCTCTGTATACTTTGCCACTTTTTCCCAGTTGTAGCATCTTATACAGTTAACAGCATAATCTGGAAAGGTGGAAATCAAACTGGGAATGGGGGTACATCACTGGCATCCCAGTTCTTCAGGAGGCTGGGACACAGGATGACAGATCCAAGACAAGCCTGGGCAACTTCACAAGACCCTGAATCAAAACACAAATATTTTTTTAAAGGACTAAGGATGTAGGTTTATGGTATAGTGCTTGTCTAGCAAGTGCACTGCCAGGCTCCTGGTTCACTACCCAGTGCTGAAAAACAAAACAAAGCAGGAAATTGAGACTGTGTAATATTATTAATTGAGCACCATACCTTAATCAGACATCATCAGTATTTGCTCACAGTCATTTGTGTGTTCATTCTGTGTATTTTTATTGCTTGTAGATACTCACTAAACCACTACCACAAGACAGAGCTGTTCCATTGACCCAAAGGAATTCCCTTGTGCTTCTCAGGACAGTTTCAGAAGATATACAGTGGTGTTATCACACATCACAAGGCCTTCATTAATGACTTCTGCTGTTAAAGAAAACTATCCTATCACTCTCTATGCTTCTTTCAAACTGGTTCCTACCATTAGAGTTCTGAAATGCAAAGTAGAATACAAAATTAATGCTTTCTTGCTAAATACCAGGAGTTTAAATGCAGTTCTCTATTTCCCTAACTATATATCACCAAGGCTTCATAGCCCCATTTTCAAATTAGTTCCATGAACCAGTAAGTGCACTGAATCAAGTTAAATAGAATTTGGAGTTGATGACCTCTTCTATATAACATGGATATCAAAAGAAACCGTATGTGAGTGACAGGGAGAGAACATGGAGAAACATGTTGAGATGTATGTGGTCACAGTTGTCTTCTTTCCTTGGAGACTATGGTTCTGGGCCCCAGAAACCAGTAGCCAGGTTTATGGTCAGTGCTCCCATTTCCAATCCAGTAGTCCACCCAGTTATGATTAAGGAATATCCCCTTGGCCTCCATTGGATCAGGCATGTTTTGCTTTCTGAAAGCAAAGGAAAATAACTCTTCATGTCTCTAACCTGTAAAATTGGGAGCTGTTGACAACGATCTTTTACCATGTTAGCCAGCTAAATGAACAGAGTCTGAAGAGAAAATAATGAGCCAGTGCTCAGAGAAAAATCGAGACCAGACAAAGTAAATTCTGGTATTTTCTCAAAAGTACAAGCTTCTAGGGACCAACCGTGTTTCTGTTGTACAGGTACATAAAATATCCCTGTAATGTTTGTTATATGAAATTGTCTTCTTTCTTACTTTTGCTGGGTGTATTGCTTCTTTGACTTTAAAGGACCATGTGTAAACCTAGATCCTCTCTCAAACCAAAGAGGACATGACACCCACTTCCCAGAGATACCTTTCTGTAGTGTTCTTCACAGCACGCCTTGAAAGAATCTGTTAGAGATGAGAATTAGTTCGTTCTTGGTTTTCTTCTTTAATGGATTGTTTGGGGGAGAGGTAGTAGGGAGAGGGAGTACTTCAGAAAGCATTCCACTGAGATTTGCTTGGTTGAGTGCAAGCTCACCGGGGTAAGCAGAGTGGTACCTGCTAGGCTTCCACTGCAACACCAGCAGAGGTCTCCGCCAGAGACACTGAGACCAGATCTCTCACTCAGTCCAGGGACAGTGCTGCAGAAGGGTTCCTCTGGGCACAGTAGCCAGCTCTCCAGTGTAAACTAAAGGAAGCACTGGAACACTGGCATTCTCTGTCTCGGATCATCTCAGGTAGAAAAAATTCACCACTTCCTGAAATGCTTTTCAACATCCTGTGTGCTCGTCAGTGTTCCCAGAGGTACTGAGAATAGTTGCCACTTCTGCCCAGTGCTTTTGCTCATTTCTTCTGAAATGCCCTCACGTCCAGCTTTATACCCTTTCGGGCTTATCTCAGACCACACTCTGGGTGAGCAGATGAGTCTCCTTTGATTAGGATGCTCTTCAGACCCACCACTGACTTGGCTCCTCAGTTATTAAACAGAATTAAAGGGCCTACTTGATGTGAGGACTAATTTCTACAAACATCCTTGGTCGCCCGTATCAGCTGCCAGCACACAGGACCGTGAACTCTACAGGTGCTGCACGTGCTAGATCTTTCATCGTCAGCTTTGGAGCACGTTAGTTTGGATAAGAATCTTTTTGCTGAGAAAAATAATTTTAGCATAAAATATGTAGTTTTGTCCATTTACAAAATTTTGTTTGAAGGTTGGCAGCTGATAATTATCTTTTAATTGTATTATTTCTATAATATAAATATGTATGTTTTTCAGTTGAGTCAGCAAGCACCCACAACTGCTCAGATCAGTTCGACAGATTCCACTGATGGCAACTTAAATGAACTCCACATTACAGTAAGATGTTGCAGCAACCTACAGTCCCGAGCAAGCCACCTGCAGCCACACGCATATGTTGTGTACAAGTTTTTTGATTTTCCGGACCACGATACAGCCATCATTCCCAGTAGCAATGATCCGCAGTTTGATGACCATATGTGTTTCCCTGTGCCAATGAATATGGATTTGGATCACTACCTTAAGTCAGAGTCTCTGGGGTTTTATGTGTTTGATGATAGTGATACCCAGGAGAATATTTACATAGGAAAAGTCAATGTGCCTCTGATTTCGCTGGCCCATGACAGGTGTATCTCAGGTAAAAGTGTGTTCTTGATTCTATAAAACTGGAAAAGCAAACTTAAAGTATACCTTGGTGTTATGTCTATGATTTGTTACTAATTTTTCTAACTTTAGACAATAGTTGAACTTCAGATCTATAATACTGTTTATATTTTTAGTTATTTCCTTGCTTGGAATTGAAACATTTTCAGTGTTTGGGGACTATAATATACACCTTATAGTCTACTTAAAACTGATAGTAACTGCATTACATGAGAATAGAAAAAGTCTAATGTTATTTCATTCTCCTTTCCCTCCTTTGTGTTGTTACAGCCATGTATATGTACATAGTATGCCAGTATTTTGATATTTTTCTTGATGTATATTAATTGCTCAAAATAATGGGTTATGACTTTTTCATACATACATATAACATGCTGTGATCGTAGTCACCTCTCTTTCCTGTTACTGTCTTCCCTCCTTCCCCCACCCCCTTTGCCCACATATATTAAAAACAACAATGAAACGTTCTAATTGCTTTATGTAATATCTTGCTCATGTAATGAAGTTAGGAGAATGAGGAACTGTAATTTTAGAGATCTTGATATTTACCTATATACTACTTGGGGTATTTATTTCTTCTTATAGATCAGCTTCATTTCTCACTCTGATTTATGTCCTTACCATAGGGTCATTTCCTTGCTCCATGCCACTCTGCCTCAGTCCTTTATGATAAATATCTTGAGTGTTAGGAACCCAACAATATAATTTTATGATTATTGCTTCAAATGGTTATCTTTTAAACTAGTTAAGAGAAAAAAGAAAAGATAGTTGCCTGGTCTTTTGTGATTACGTATGTAATTGCCCTTTTGGTCCCTATCAGATGTGTGGATTTGATTTGAGTTACCATTGTAACTCTTTTTCTTTTTCTTTCAGCCTGAAGAAGGCTTATTTGATATGTGCTGGAAGTCAGGCCTGCTGCTAGTAAATGGGTTCATTTGTTATCTTGAAATATTCTTACTTTTCTTTTGAATTCTTTGAAGGCTAATCTTGCTGGCTAGTAGTTGGGTTGTTGGGTTTTGGTTTTGTTTTGTTAGCCTTCTAGCATATTTAGTACATCAAAGCACTGGCTATTGGCAGCCATTGTTTCTAAGAAGCCTCCTGTTGACCTTATTCCGAGTCACATATTCATGATGCTATTTTTAAGACTGTCTTTGAAGTTTGAATAGTTTGTGCCTACATGTGTTTCCTCTTGTGTTTCTTCCACTTGCAGTTTATTGAGCTTCTTGTACGTGTAAGATAATGTTACACATCCAGTTTGAATAGTTCTGTCACTTCCATCATTTGTTTCTCCCCTTCTCCTCTTCTGATAAATGGGTTGATGTGTCTAATGGCACCCTTCTTTTTTTCTCCCCATTCTTTACATTTGATAGTTTCACTGTTCTACCTTCAAGTAGACTGTATTATTTTCTGTGTCACTCATGCCTCCTGCTGAGCCCCACTGTTGGTTGTTTTCCATTGCTGTAGTGTTTTCAGCTCCATAATTTCTATTACTTCTTTTTATTTTCTTCTTCGCCGTCCTCCACCTCCGCTACCAATGCTGGGTCTCCAGAGACACGTAAGCCAGCACTCTACCACTTGCTGATATTCTAACACCATTTGAGATAGAGACGGATAGATAGATGGAAGGATGGATGATAGGTTCTCCTTACTGTCTCTATTTCATAGGCGATCGTCATATAATTTAATTTTTCTCATACATTTTTATTGAAAAAATTCCATACAGTATATTCTAATCATAGTTTCCTCTCCATTGATTCCTCCAAGATCCTCCCACCTCTCTACCCACCCAACTCCATGTTCTTATTTTCTCTCTCTTTAGAAAGAAAACAGGCAGTAAGAAAGAAAAAGAGAAAAGGAAGGAAGAAAGAAACAAAACCCCCAAAAAACCCCACAAAATCAGAAAACATAATAAATAAGCAAAAAACCAATAAGACAAAACAAAACTACCCAAACAAATAAATTAAAGACAAAAAGTCTATAAAAATCTCATGGAATTTGTTTTGTGATGGCCATCTACTGCTGGGCACGGGGCCTACCCTTACGTGCGGTAAATATACCCAGTGAGACTCCATTGGAGAAATCCAACTTTTCACAAGTGGGTATCATTGCAGATAGCATCTAGATTAGGAATGGGGGTGTGTATCCACTTCCCCCTTTCAGCACCGGGATCACATCTGGCTTGAACCTATACAGGTTGTGGGAAACTGCCAATAACCTTGGCAATAGCCCAGGATGTTTGGGGGAAGGGATCCATGCGGACCACTTGGCCAACTATTCAACTAGATATATTTCTGGAACTAGATGTTTTATTTGGTGGTGAAAGATATCTCGTTGGAGCATAGTCTCCCCCTTTATTTGGTGACTCCATTTATATTTCTTTGAAATATGTACATATTTTAGGAAGCTTCTAGAGAGTAGGTTTCCATATGCCCCTCAAGTAGCCATTATGGTTAGTTCTCCATCCCCATATTTTTTCTTACCCTTCTCATCCATCTCCCTCCCCATTTAATCCTCCCACTCCAATCTCCACCGTCTCTCAAAAACTAATGCTCTATTTCCCTTTCCTTGAGAGATCCTAGCTTCATGCACACAAGTCCCTAACTTATATGTAACCTCTGTGGTTATAAAAGTTTTATCATGCCTGTTAAAGGCTTAGAAACTAGTATACACATGAGAGAAAACATGAAATTTGTCTTTTTGGGTCTGGGTTTCCTTACTCAGGATTTTTTTTAGCTCCATCCATTTACCTAAAAATTCCATAATTTTGGTTTCTTTAATAGCTGAGTAGTATTCCATTGTGTAAATGTGTCACATGTTCACTATCCATTCATCACTTGATGGACATCTAGGCTATTTCCAGTTTCTGGCTATTATGAATAGAGCAGCAATAAACATGGATGAACAAGTCTCTCTGTTGTAGGATGTAGTGTCCTTTGGGTATATGCCCAAAATGATATAGCTGGGTTTTGAGGTAGATCTAATCCTAGCCTCTCGAGGAACTGTCAAACTGATGTCCATTGCAGTTGTACAAGTCCGCACTCGTGAGTGTATGTTCCCTTTCCCCACATCTTTGCCAGCAGAAGCTGTCATGTCCTTTATTGATCTTGGTGATGCTGACTGGTATAAGATGAAATCTCAAAGTAGTTTAGATTTACATTTCTCTGATGACTAAGGATGTTGACATCTCTTTAAGTGTTTCTCAGCCATTTGTGTTTGATCCTTTGAGAACCCTCTGTTCTAGTTATACATCCCATATTTTAATTGGGTTGTTTTCTTGGTGCCCAGTTTTTTTTATTTCTTCATATATTTTAGATATAAACTCTCTATTAGATGTGAAATTGGTTTTATAAAAAACTGTTCTTTAGCCTGCCACTTTACCGTAATGATGTTGTCCTTTGCCATATAGAAATTTTGTTTCATTTCATGAGGTCATCCCATTTATTAACTTTTGTTCTTTTTTTTATATTCTTCTCTCATACAATAAATCTAGACCACAGCCTCCACTCCCTCTCCTTCTCCTAGCCCCCCACTTCCTCTCTCTCCCAGATCTACTGCGCCTCCATTTCCCGTCAGAAAAGAGCAGGCCTGCCAGGGATATCAACCAAATAGGACATTGCAAGATCCAATTAAAACTAAGTATAAACCATCATATTATAGCTGGATGAAGCAATCCAGTAGAAGGAAAAGGGTCCCACGAGCAGGCAAAAAAATCAAAGATACCTCCACTCCCACTGTTAGGAGTCCCACAAAAACACCCAAGCTGAAAACAACCACAGTGTGTATGCAGGAGGCTCTGGGTCTAATATCTGGTTCGGGTCTCTGTATCTGCTCCCATTACCTACTAAAGGAAGCCTCTCTGACAGTGACTGAGCTAAGCACCAATCTATGAGTATAGCAGGATATCATGTTTGGTTCTACCCTAGGTCTCTGAACCATCCGGCTTCCCAGATCCTGACCATCCTGGCAGTGTCCAGCATAGGCTGCTGTCATGGCTTGGGCCTTAGGTTAGTCATTGCTTCTCCACTCCCACAAGCTCTGCACCAACATTAATCCAGTGCATCTTACAGGCAGGACAGGTTGTGGGTTGGATTGGTGTCCCCGTCCCACCACTGGGAGCCTAGCCTCATTACAGAAGATGACCTGTTCAGGCTCCATATCTATTCTGCATTCCTTGGAGTCCTCACTAGGATTACCCTCCTAGGTTTCCGGAAGTTTCTACTGCACTAGGTGTCCACATTGCCCCCTAAATGCCCACCTCTTCCAGTTTTCTCTCCCTGTACTCTCTTCCTCCATCCCTCCCTACCCCACCTGATCACTCCTGTTCCATCCCCACCCACCTCCAGTCCATCCATAAAATCTGTTCTTTTCCCCTTCCCAGGGAGATAGATACATATGTGCCCCACCCTGACCTCTCCTCTTTATCTGACTTCTCTAGGTCTGTGAACTGTAATTAGCTATTATCAATAGCTAATACCCACTTATGAGTAAGTACATACCATGTTTGTCCTTCTGAGTCAGGGTTGCCTCACTCAGGATGAATTTTTTCTAATTCAATCCATTTGCCTGAAAATTTTTGATGTCACTTTTTTCTAACAGCTGAGCAGTACTCCATTGTGCAAATATACCACACTTTCTTCATCCATTCTTAAATTGAGGGACATCTTGGCTCCTAGTGCCTATGTTATCAGTGTTCAGAAAGTCTTTTCCTGGACCAATGAGTTTAAAACTATTCCCCAGTTTCCTTTCTGTCAGATTCAGGGTGTCTGGTATTATGACCCGTTTGGAGCTGAGTTTTATGCAGGATGATAAATGTGGATTCATTTGCCTTACAATATGCAGACATCCAGTTTGACCAGCACCATTTGCTCAAAATGCTACCTTTTTCTCAGTTTTGTTTTGTTTTGTTTGATCCTTTGTCAAAAATCAGCTGTTCATAGGTGTATGGACATGTGTCTGGATCTTCAGTTCAATTCCATTGATTAACGTATCTGTTTTTGTGCCAATACAATATTGTTTTTATATCAATAGCTCTTCAGTACAACTGGAAATCTGGGATGATTATACATCCAGCAGTTCTTTTATTATTCCAGATTGTTTTAGCTATTGTTTTGCACATGTATCTTTCCATATGAAACTGAAAATTGTTTTCAATTTCTGTGAAGAATTGTAATGGAATCTTGATGCGGATTGCCTTGAATCTGTAGATTGCTTTTCATAGGATGGCCATTTACACTTCATAAATCCATGAGCATGGGAGATCTTTCCATCTTCTGATATCTTCTTCAATTTCTTTCTTCAATGTCTTAAGGTTTTCATTATACAGGTCTTTCACTTACTTGGTTAGCGTTACCCCAAGGTATTTTATATTATTTGAGCCTATTTTGAAAGGTTTTATTTCCTGATTTCTCTCTCAGTCCATTTGTCATTTGTATATAGGAGGGCTACTGATTTTTTGTGAGTTAATTTTGCATTCAGCTACTTTTCTGGAAGTGTTTATCAGCTGTAGGAGTTTCCCAGTGGAATATTTAGGGTCACTTATATATACTATCATACCATCTACAAATAAAGATACTTTGATTTTTTTTTCTTTTCAATTTGTATCCCTTGATCTCCTTCAGGTGTCTTATTACTCTAACTAGAACTTCAGTATATACTGAATAGGTATGGAAAGAGTGGACAACCTTGCCTTGTTTCTGATTCTAGTGGAATTATTTGAATTTCTCTCCATTTAAGTTGATATTAGCTGTGGGCTTGCCATAAATTGCCTTTTTTGTGTTGGGTATGTCCCTTGTATCTTCAGTCTTTCCAGTACTTTTATTATGATAGGGTGTGGGATTTTTGTCAAAGCCTTTTTCTGCATCTAATGATATGATCATGTGGGAGTTTCTGTTGTTTTGTTTGGTCTTTCAGTTTGTTTATATGGTGGATGTCCATTTACTTATGCTGAACCATTTCTGGGATGAAGCCTACTTCATCATGGTGGATGATAACTTTGATGTGTTCTTGGATTTGGTTTGCAAGTATATTATTGAGAATTTTTGCATATATGTTCAAAAGGGAATTTTGGAATTCTCTTTCTTTGTTGGTTCTCTGTGTGGTTTGGGCATCCAGGTAACTGTGGCCTCATAAAACAAATTGGACAATGTTCCTTCTGTTTATATTTTTGTAGGATAATTTGGGCAGTATTGGCATTAACGGTTTGGGCATCCAGGTAACTGTGGCCTCATAAAACAAATTGGACAATGTTCCTTCTGTTTATATTTTTGTAGGATAATTTGGGCAGTATTGGCATTAACTCTTCTTTTGAAAATTTGGTAGAATTCTGTGTTAAAAGCATCTGGCCATGTGCTTTTTTTGGTTAGGAGACTTTTAATTCTATTTTATTTTGGGCTATAGGTCTGTTTAAATTGCTTGTCTGATGTTGATTTAACTTTGGTAAGTGGTATGTATCAAGAAAATTACCTATTTCTTTTCTATTTTCCAATTTGGTAGAGTACAGTTTTTTAAAATATGTTTTTAGAATTCTCTGGATTTCATTAATATCTGTTGGTTTTTTTCCCAGTTTTCATATCTATTTTTTTTCAACTTGGATAGTCTCTCTCTGCCTTTTATTTAATTTGGATAAGGGTTTATCTATCTTAATGATTTTCTCAAAGAAACAACTCTTTGTTTCATTGATTCTTTGTATTTTAAAATTCTATTTTATTGATTTTAGACCTGAGTTTGATTGTTTTTGCTGCCTCCTTTTGGGTGTGATTTTTTTTTCTTTTTGTTCTAAAGCAGTGATTCTCAACCTATGGGTTGCGATACTTGGGAGGGGAGTCAAACAGCCCTTTCATGGGGATCATCTAAGGAGGGGAGGGGGAGGAGGAAGAAGGGG